>JAHHFK020003781.1:0-21885 GCA_024533555.2 Aedes koreicus
CCATAAATAATTCTTTATATCTGTGCAATAGAAAATGAGAGATCATAAACAATTTTAGTTTTTGAATTATTAAACTTTTCTTGAAATTTTATTTAGTAGAATTTGTCGTATGATCCTTTCTAAACAAAAACGTCAAAAACCATCCTATCTTTTCAAATACATATCGTGGGTTAGGTCGGCTAAAACTTACGACGATGCATAAATGCGAACCTGAGAATAGCTTTAAAAATATTGTGAAGGGATGTTATAATATAAAATGATAGTAACAATTATATTTGTACTGTCTGCATGTCTGTAGACTGATGTCCAGCTGCAATTGTAGACGTACTTGCATTATCATTGCCACGAAGGAAACAAAATTAAAATTATTAAACAACACTTGGGAATTCCATAGATGATCTGAAATTATACACCGTATAAAGAATACTTCCATTTTTTGTGGTAGGGTAAGATTTCAGCATGCCACCTTCCTACATCGCGTTGGTGGAACTGCTTCCTAATATGTTACATAAAGTTGAAATAATGCTGCAAAAATATCGGATTGATTATACTTGTTTTCAGAGACGTGATAGTTGCTTTACGCGCTGTAAACAACAGGATCGTACTCTTCGGCCAAAAAGTACCGGGGCAACTTGTAAATAATACTTAATTTTCTCAATTTTCTTGCAAATTTATTTTGTCTTCTTCAAGCTTTAAACCCATTTGCAGCGACGCACATGTTTCAACGCCTGACCCAGTCAACCAGTTTAGCTTCTTCGTTGCAATCTCTTAAAAGTTATAGCATCATTGAATTCGAATCTCTATCGTCACAGTGGCATTTCGGAGTTTGGAGAAACGGAAAAGTATCACGCGACCATATCTGGTAAATATTGGGCCTGCTCGAGTAGGTTAGATTCTTTTGGGCATCGGAAATCATATCTTCAGCAACCTTCTTTCGATGACCTTTTTGCACGAGATTCAGCTCTTTCGGAACAAGCCGTTCGGTAACGCGTTGCATGCTCAAAATATCATCAATAATGTGCTGAACGAATCCATGTGATTTGTGAGGATCATTATCAATCTTTCTAAGGCGCACATGACGATATTCCAGCACAGTTTTCTTGGATATTTGTCACGTTGCCGTCGGTATTCGATGTTAAATGGCATTCGGAACGATGCAAGTTTTCGTCTTCTTAACGATCACTTTTGAACTCTTTATTCCACTCGTTTGCTCTGGGTTTTGAAAGAGCAAATTCCCCAAAGGCTTTCTGCAACATTTTGAACGAGAATAAATTGCGTTGGAATGACACAATTTCAACAAATTCTTTGCTCAACAAAATTATTCATGGTTAAATGCGACAAAACACAAAAAAACTTGGCTATTGTAAGCAGCTGCCAAATACTAACGCTTCGATCACGCTCAAATTTTTGACAGACGTCAGTTGAAGATGTACCAACTTTAAAAAACAAAAACCAGATCGGTCTAGAGTGGTTCATTTAAATTTAAAATTCCCGGTACATTTTTATCGTTATTTAATGTTGGCATAATGTTATTATAACAATACCTGACACACAAAATCCCTTCAACGTTCTCGGTTTATGGGTGCTCCCTTCTAATCTCCCTACAAACCTTGTACTCCCTAGATATTTCTCTACCTGGTCTAACCATCTTGCTCGCAGCGCCCCTCGTACTCTTGTGCCAACTGGATTCTCATCGAACACCATTTTCGCAGGATAGTTGTCGGTCAATCCTGAGACTTGTCCTGCCCAGCGTATTCGTCCAGATTTGACCACCTTACGAATACTGGATTCGTCAGCTAGCTGCATAAAAAAAAGATAAAGTCCTCGATTTTTCATGCAATTATACTGACACCTGGTGGTGGGCCCACTGGTGAATCGTCAAAAAATCATGGATGAAGATATGACTGGCAGGAGACCGGCTATTTCACGTCCCCTACGAAGGAGGAGAGCAACATGAAGTACATCTCCCACCCGAAGTACCCTAAGAAGGTCCTCATGTGGCTGACAATCAATGAGAACGAGAAGTCTAAGCCACTGGAAGAGCTGGAAACTGTGGATCCTTTCGAACAATTTCGTGGCAAAAACCAAAAAGCCACTGATCAATATGGCGCTGTTGAAGAATATTCCAACCCATTTTTTTTCGACGACTACGGCCACAGTTCCGGCCAACTGTCGTAAAGCCGCCTGACAGGGCGAAGAGTCATTTTTGTAAAATCATGAATTAATACAGGCATCAATGAACATTTGTATTGTTTTATTAAAGACTGTATTCGATGAAATTTGGACACACGCAATTGTTCGTAACTTTTTAGCGTGTGGGTAAAAATTATTGAAATTTAAACTGAATGTATTTCATTGTGTTGTGTCAATTGTGTAATGAGTTTCGTGAAAATCGGTCGAGTGATTTCAGTGATGGCTTCGAATGAAGAAGTAGTGCGCCAACAAATTTTGGGCACTCACTTCGAAAACCCAAACGCTTCTCATCGATGGATCGGAAAACAGCTCGGAATCGCACATTCAACGTTCAAGGACCGTAAGACAACCAAGCGGAAAAATGGTAGTGGCAAAAAACGTGGCACATCAAATCCGGAGAAGGCCAGGATGGTATTGAACCAATTTAAGCGTTATCCCAACATTTCGATCAGGGATGTTGCGAAAAAGGCGAAAGTTTCAGTTCGTTTTGTGCAGAAAACAATGAAACGTTCTGGATTACATGTGTACAAGGTCCAGAACCGGAGCGATAAACAGAACTCGGTGGCCAAAACTCGTGCAAGAAAACTGTACAGGGAGTGGCTCACACAACCGTTCTGCATTGTGATGGACGATGAGACCTACATTAAAGCCGACACCAAACAAATGCCAGGACAGGAACACACGTCGCTACTTCTAAGTGGCCGTCCGGAGGGTACGGAAGAAGAAACTGTCGAAATTCGCCAAAACATTCCTTGTCTGGCAAGCGATCTGCGGATGTGGCAAAATTAGTCAGCCCTTCATCACCTCTGGGACCGTCAACGGACAAATCTACAAGGACGAATGCCTCCAAAAACGACTTCTGCCCTTCTTGAGATCTCACGATGGCCCGACACTGTTTTGGTCGGATTTGGCATCTTGCCACTATGCCCGGCCCGTCTTAGACTGGCACAAAGATAATAATGTAGTTTTTGTACCAAAAGACGTCAACCCTCCAAACACTCCGGAACTTCGCCCAATTGAAAAATTTTGGGCAATCATGAAGGCAAAGCTCGATAAAACTCCAAAACTGATAGAAAATGAACTTGAACTAAAGAAAGTGTGGTTAAAAGTAAGTAAGCAAGTCGGTCCTATCATTGCCCAAAATTTGATGAAAGGGGTCAAGGCAAAGGTACGGGCATTTGGGTTGGGAGAAGAGGTTCAATAAACCAATGATGTCAAAACTTAAACATTTAGTAGTACTTTGTTTCCAGAAAGTTTGAAAAGAATCGGGCTCAAGGAAAATTTTTGGTGACCTATTTTGTGTGTCCAAATTTCATCGAATACAGTCTTTATCTTTCGTCGCTTTTTCCGTTCATCCGGAAATTGTCCCTTTTTAAATGCAAGCGTTAATGTAGTTGTTTTGATATCAGAAAAATGTCTTAAAAAAATTGTGTATGCTAACCTCGGTAACGAAGGAAAGATAAGGTGGTTGGTTCTACCTTACGATAGATCTGTCAACACATAACATGCTAGTGGATATGGGAGACGCTTGTCACTCACTATACGATTGGAACTTCAAGTAATGCACAGGGTTAGTGGGAATTTCTGTCAATGTTCATATATTTGGTCATACAAATGAGATTTTAATTCATTTTCATTTTCAATATATTTACTGATTGGTATATATTTAACATTTGTCTTAATTTAGTACAGTTCAAATATTTATCACTTTGCCTTATTAGCCTGCCGCATGCGTCGTTGTTAAGCGTGAAGCTGACACGCACGATATCTTGAGGCATGTCATTCCACATTTCCTCCAAACGTTGCTTAAAAGTTTTCACGGTTAGTCCATTGGTATTCCCCTGTTAGCTCAGCATGTAGCCCCATGCATGGGAGTCGAGAAGATTCAAATCAGGTGAAGAGGCAGGCCATTCTTCCAACGAAATAAAAACCGAAAAATTGTCCTCACACCAAGCCTGTGTAGCTTTTGCCTGGTGGGATGGTGTAGAGTTTTGAAGGGAAGCAAATTGTTCTTCAACTCATCGTCGATGTCACAGTTACTGTTGATTTTAACACCAGGTGCAATGAACAGCAATGTTACCTTCAAGTAGTGGAGAAACATCGCCACACTATAACTCTCTAAATATTCTGGAAACTTCGAACAACTAGTTTATCCCGAGGAATATCAGAAAGAATTGCTGCATAAACTTGATCATTTAGTTGGTTGTGGTGATCCTGTAGCAGAAACATCTTTTCGTCCAAAAACCGAATTTCAGTAATCACCTTGAGCAGCTTCCGTCATCTTTCGACTCTTGCAATCTTTTGCTTTTCAGTCAAGCCATGCACCCGTTGTTTTTTGTTTTTGTTTCGATTCAGTCTAATGTCATTTTAAAATAATACTCCTGATCGTTGACAGCGGCATTCCCAGTTCTTTGGGCGTTTTTCGGCCAGCATTCCGCCGCATTTGCTCTCTCAATCGTTTGAGGCCTCCGGACACCTGACAGTGGAGGTATTTTACAAGAACCTGTACAAGAATCTTTCGTTTATATAATGTGTGTGTTATTATAAAATGTTTCAAAAACAGGCTAATAACGAGGTCCTTTTTGCATCCATGATTACCACGAGTCTCAAACAAATGAAAATTCAAAACAAACTTGCAAGCCGTTTTGAAATTTCAACACACTCTTAAAGAAAAAATTGCAAAAATATTTGTGATTAACCGATCCTAAGTTACACATGTTTAAAAAACACTGACAGGAATTACCACTCGCCCTGTAATGAGTAGTGATGGCAGTTAAACTACGAATTCAAAGCAAACAACGAAATTTAAAAGTTCATAAATTCTCACCTAAATGATCATAGCAGTCAACCAAATTATTGAACCCGGTTCGCTGGAGAGCTTTAATCACCGACAATCGCTGCACGTCTCTTTTCCCAAGAATGAAAAAAAAAGGAGGAAAGCATGAGAAAACAACAACAACACCGGAACAGGGAATCACAGCGAGCCACCACGACCAACACCGCCGGATCCTTGTTTCCAAGGAATGCCACGAGTTCCTTTCTTCTTTCTCCGCACGCTCTGCTAATACGAACACAATGCAATAACCAGAAGCTGTAGGACCGGAGCTGTGTTTGTTTTCGCTGTGCTTTCTCCGTGTTTACTCACTTTGACTTTCATCTATACAAGAAAGGCGCACTGCCACCGCACGAAACAGCAAGGACCTACCTTCACGCTGCCTTTGTTTAGTCTGGAAGTGATTTCCCTGCTTTGCCATCTATTCCTATGCAGCTCAGGGGAGATCCAAACGAGCAATGTGCACCAGCGGCCCGCCCAACCACCACCGGGAGGGGTACATTTATTGATATTAGCTTTTATAGGCGGTAGATGAACTATTTCATTTCTTGTTGCTTCTCGGAGCTGGCCGGCCACCCACGCCTGCCAGCAATCAGGGCGTTGTTGGTAGGGCCGATAAAGGAAAGGGTTAGGTACACTCGAGGGAGACCTGGGAGGATAGAGATTCCTGTCTTCGATGAATTCGGAAATAGTTTGTCTTCATGTAGGAGAACGGCTGTCTGTGGTCTGGAACAACGAACGGCTATCAGATCAGTTGTGGGTGGAATGTGTGTGGTTGCTAACAGGTGAAAGAACTTTCCGAATTGGAATCTCTAGCGGAATGTGATGCTGCTATATAAGGAAAGATCAATGTTTGGAATGAAAGAACTCAATCTTTGTTGTCTCAGATTGAACGAATGTATTTATTGAGGCTGATGACGATTCGAATCGACTGTTGCGTGGATACTTGAAAGGCATTTGTTGCAGGCTCTGGCTCTAACATTTCAGGCCAACATTTTTGATAAATATGCTAATTTAACCATTAACACCTCTCATCCTACAAGAACCAACATCAGGATGTATCTTCTCATCCAAAAGGTAGATTGCTATTATTAAGTGCCTCATCGCACCCTTGTAGGAAGATTACCGCCATTCATCTACCGGCTTACAATCTTCCAAACAACTGCTGTAATTATGAGAAATGTGAGAACTCTTCCCCAACGAACTCCTTCCCCAACTCGAAAACCCAACTCTCAATCGATATCGATTCCCCCCTAGAGAAAACCCTCCATCCATAGTGTTCTGACGGCTGGTCCCTAGACGCTCGCGCGGGCCTCATAAATTTAAATGAACAATCTACACTTGGTTTTTGCCCGGGGGCCGTGCCGAGCACCCTGTTAAACGGAACCTATTTTCCCTCTAAATTACCCTCATCACAGCTATTTAATGGTTCTCGCTCTTTTTCTGCCGACATGAAAACGGATGTTGCTTGCCGCCCCCGCCCCTAAATGTCTCCAACCAGAGGCATTTAGGCTAAACATCGGCCATGTTTAGACACTTGCTTGCTCCCGGTGCTGTTGTATCTATTTGCCTACGGTTGAACATGAGACACCATACGGCGGTCCCTGGAAGAAGTTGTTGCCCTTTTCTACCTTCCTCCGTGCCGGTTGGAAAAAAGTTTGCCCTAGGCCTTATCCCAAAACAGCAGTTGGCGGAGACCTTGCGTCTGGTTTTTTTCGGGCCCAGAAACCGAAAACCTTTAAAATATGTAGGTCTTCCCCGGTCCGCTCCACTTCGGTGACTGCAACCGGGAGGATTACCGATTCCGAGTTTTGTTCAGCAGCAGCAGTAGGTATCATCAACTGATTGCCATTTTTCCCCATCAATGCGTCGTTTCCATCGTCGTTGGCAGTTCAACGATGAGTGGAAAAATGTTTGCGGGAATGGAGATTGGTTGGATCGAAATTTTCCGGGAACCATCTGTCGGCTGTCTGTCCTGCCTGTCTCTGGGCTGGTTGAGGGTGTGTTGATATTAACGCTTGTATAATGATATTTGTTCTTCCTTTCCACTTTCTTCGAGCCGCCATGTATCCATTTTGAGGCCTATGCTCGAGACGTGATTTTCGATTTTTTTTTTTCTTTAGGTGGTCGTTTTTTGTCGATCGTAAAATGAAGCTGTATCGTTATGAGCAGTATCGCGTGGATCTGAATTGAGAAAACGCTTTTTATGGTGTTTGGTCTCTACACGATATGAGCGATGGAAATGATACCCTGGTGGGCGACCGATCGTAACTTCGTGTTCTAGAAAATTGAAGTGCTTTAACGGTTATTGGATGGATATGGACCATCATTTGGTTGAACTGTTTTGGGAACGATACTTCATTGTACACTGGTCCAGAATGCGAATTAAGACGATTTTTTTTTCCTTATAGTGAGGTACAAACATTTGGGTAGATTTTGCCTTCATATGAATCAAATATATAATTATTTTATTTGCTGAAATAAAGGTAAACAATTTTCAGAAAATTTCACAGAACACAGACAGAATACATCACAGGTTCTACTAAACTGTTCAAAGCTGAAATTCTTAAAGTACAAGCAATACTTAAATATCATGGTGAATACCGACATCTTTTGAGCAATAGAAATCCTCCCGTCCATCCGAATGACATCCCGGTCGTCCAAAAAGGCTGAAAGTTTGAAGAATTTTCTGGTTTTCTCAATCTTCACCTGTTCATCAACAAAAAGCTCCCGGTTTTTCGTGACTGTGACAGTCTGAGAGAGGTCTTACCAAAGTTCCATACAACATTTCATAGAGAAAAGTCTACGAAGGGGGAGGGGGGTCTGATATTTTCAAAAATTAGTCTACGTAGCTCATGAACATTCCCTTATTGCTCTGTTCAAACCAGGAAAAAGTACAATAAAAAAAAAAATACTTGAAGACCGGCTCTACTAAAAAAAGGCATGGTGGTGGACTTCATGCCATGGAAACTACATCTGCCATTGTAAAAAAAAGCGAAGATGCGTTTGCAGAGACATTCGCGTCGGAGTGTCATTCAACTGGCGAAAGATCTTCATAGATCAGATCGCAGTATCCGAAGAATCTTAATTTATTTATTTCGTCAACCATTTGTAGACTAGTACATATACAATTAGCTTTTTTCTAACTATACATAAATATAAAAATTAATTAGTTTTGTATCCTTAACTATAGGGACTTATAATACTGTTTCAATTTATACCGAGACATTGTAAAGTCAATGGCTTCACAGTGTTGATTATAGGAATCCATCATGCTATTTATTGGTCCATTTTTAGCATATTCCGTGCGATGATGGTTTAGGGCAAATAAATTACGATTTCGAAGTCGTGTACTTGGTGCATAAAAATTTAATTTAGAAAGTAGTTCGGCTGATTCAACACGCTGCGAAACGATATCGTTTACAAATGAAGCCATCGCATATTCTCGTCGTTCTTTCAATGTTTGGATGTCAATCAACATGCAGCGAGCTTCATATGATGGAAGACGATATGAGGCCCAGCCTAGCTTACGAAGAGCATATAATAGAAATTGCTTTTGTACTGATTCTATTCTTTCTTCATGTATACCTGGACGAGGAGACCACACAATGCTGCAATATTCCAGTATAGACCTCACATAGGCAATATATAGAGTTTTAATAGTTTACGGGTCTTGAAAGTTGTAGCAGAAGCGTTTAATAAACCCTAACATGCTATTTGCCTTGTGTATGATAGTGTTGTAGTGGTCTATAAAATTAAGTTTAGAGTGTAAGATAATTCCTAAATCCCTCACTTTTTCACACTTTTCTACATTCTGATTTCCTAATGCAATTACAATGTTGGTTGTTGTTAATTTTCTGCTAAAAGATATTAAATTGCATTTTTTTAGATTCAGTTCCAATAAGCTTTTCTTACACCAGATGTAGAATGTATGAATTTCATACTGGAATATATTGATTTCTTTATTTTTGATTTCCAAGTACAGCTTCATGTCGTCGGCATAAATTAGCACTTTCAGATTTTTGAGGACGAAGGAAATGTCGTTGACGTATAAAATAAAAAGAAGTGGTCCTAAATGGGAGCCTTGGGGGACTCCTGAGGTAACTTGAATGGGATTTGATTTCTTTTCATTGAATTTTATTATTTGTTGCCGGTTAGTTAAATATGATTCAAGCCACTTCAAGAGTCCAGACTCAATTCCAATTTTTTGCAGTTTGAAAAGTAACATTGGAATGTCAACACGATCAAATGCCTTGCTAAAGTCTGTGTAAAGAGCTTCAACATGGTTCCCATTATCCATTGCATTCAGTGAATAATTTACAAATTCTAGTAAGTTCGTGGATGTTGAGCGGCCTTTGAAAAAACCGTGTTGTTTGTCTGTTATTCGATTTTTGATTTGAAGAAATAATGTTTTATTGACAATTGCCTCGAAAAGTTTGGGAATGCAAGAGATAATAGCGATTCCACGATAATTACGTATGTCAGATTTTCGGCCAGATTTGAAAATAGGCATTAAGAATGAATGTTTCCATATTGTTGGGAAAATTCCTGATTCCAGTGACATATTGAAAAGCCAAAACAAAGGAGATGTAAATTCCTTCGCAAGATTCTTCATAAATACTGGAGGAATTCCATCAGGTCCAGGGCCTTTTGAGGGGTCTAAATTTTTTAAACCCTGCAAAATATCCTGAACCTGAAGTGGTTTGACACCAATATTCCTTGGATATTTTGGATAAAATGCAAAGTAATCGCGGTCGCGATCTTCTTCCGAATAAGTCATGTAGATTTCTTGAAAAAAATTTGAAAAAAGTTTGCAGATTTTTTCCGAGTTATCGCCAACCTGTTCGTCAAGATGCATTGTTGATGGAAAATTGTCTGATTTTAATTTTGTTTTGACGTAATTAAAGAAGTTCTTTGGGCAGGACTTAATTTCAAGCTCAGTTTTTGCATTAAATACTTCAAATGCATTACTGATTGCCAAGTTCAATTGATCGCATATTTCCAAGTAAGTTGCTTTTGTGTTTTTTGTAAATTTTGTGGGCTTTTTGTTTGCGATTCTTTATACTTTTGATTTCTCTGTTAAACCAGACTGGATGTTTAGTGTTTCCGTGACGTCGTTTTTTCTTTAATGGAATCTCTTGTGAGATGATGTTGGATAGGATTTCGTAGAAGACGCCAACAATCTTTTAAGTTTCGAAGATTTGTGTGTGTATGTATGTAAGGTAGCCACCATCCCTTCTAAGACCTTGTCATGTAAGCAGCTCCACTTAATAGCAAGATCAAATTGAGTTACCGGTTTGCATTCACAGTAACGCTGTATGAAGAGCCAAAAACGATGGGGCGGACCCGTAAGCAATGACACTTACACGAAACCCGCGGGAACATAAGATTCTCATTCCAACTATACGATCCAACAAATCGAATAACCCAATTCGCAATACTCATTAAGCTTTCTACGGGATGGCTTGTTAAGAAGGGCGCGTCACTCTCACTGAAACTGTTGGAGTAGAATTCACAGCATCACAATCGAATCGGTAAGATAAAGAAAATGATACTGTTTGTTCCCTCCTAGACGCCGGTTGTCATACCACTCCATTGTCCAATTCCAGCTTGAGTGATACCCTGATGCTCCCTCCCTTCCCAATACATATTTAATTTCATATAGTAATGTATAAAATATAGTGAACTAATATTATAATCACAAGAAATATAGTGAACGAAAATTAGAATGACAAAAAATATAGTGAATGAATATAAGAATGATAATAAAAATTCCAATTGTGAACCTGAAAGTTTATACGATAAGGCTCTTTGGGCTGTAACTAACACGAATGCAAATATCCGAAGATGAAGATGTCATATAATACAGCATTGAGAATATACATACAATGTCATGTACTAGTATGAAAAATAAAGTAGCCATTCAAGAATGATTTACGTAGCAAATGAATAGATTAGCTTTATTTTCGAAAAAAAAAATATTTTTTTTCAAAACTCGGGAACTCCATGATGATCTGAAATTAGAAAGCATTAAAGAATAGTACACCAAACTGCTGCTCCGCCTCCTTGTGTTGCTATAATTATGTGCAGAACATCTCATCTCATAGGTGCTATAATGTATCAAGTGAAGTGAATTTCAATGAAATATTTTATCATTTCATATTATGGTTTAGATCAATTTATATAACTATTACTATGACTGGCCCGTTATGGAACTTAAAAATCAGATATGTATCAAAATTCAGGGAAAAGTGGAAAGAGAAGAAGGTTTAAAAAAAATAAAAAAAAAAAATTTTAAAAAAAGCTCTATAGGGACGGCTTCTTAAAAATCCCTATATTTTTTTTCCTCCCCCCCAAAAAAACATAGGCGTAGCCAGGGGGGGGGGGGGGGGCCGTTGCCCCCCCCTAAGTTTTGATTTTATTTTTAGAATTTTATTATTTGTTTCAATATATTATTATTTATTTTTATCTCTAGAAGGTTGCAAGGTAACTTGTTGCAATACAGTTGATGTTACTCCGATACTACTCAATGAAGTCACAATCAAGTCACTGTAACCAAATATGACGATTTTGTGTTGCTTGGGATGTTTGTCAGATTGCTCCTTTGCCTAAATAAAAAAGCCAAATTACGCGAAGTTGCCTCGATTTTGTAACAAGTTGTAGCAAAAAAGCGTAAAAAATTGACATCCATGAGAAAAAAGTTGTAATTATATAATAGTTTTTAAATAGTAACGAGTAACAATTTTATTACAATATTTTTCCTTTAACCTAGAACCCAACCTATGTAGCCTAAAGTATCTAAAAACCCCAAGCAGCACACAACAGTCAAAACTGGTTTCAGCAGCTCTATTGTGACTTAATTGAGTCACAGAGCAGTCACCTTTACTGGGTTGAAACAAATGTGCTACTAGGGAAATATCTCTTAATCTGTAATGTTAGCTATTAGATAAGCATTGATTGATTTTTTTCCCCGCTAGCTGAAAGTTGAAGAAGCTATGCTCAATAAAATGTTCAGTTCTTGGTTAATCAAAAAACTGAATATTCAAACCTATGCTATAGCTTTCAGAAGCCAAATAATACTAGATTAAGAAACACAGTTGATAGTTAGAAAAAGTATCAACGAAAAATATTTATTTGAACTATTCATGGCATGGGTCAAACCGCCCCGTTACCCCGCTTTCCCCGTTTTAGGGTACTGTAGTTTCGTATTATTGAGAATATATGTTGATCATATCTTACAGTTTGATTCAGCGTGTGAGAAGCAGAACAGCAAGCTAGTCAGGGCGAGAAGTTGCAGTTGTCTTATCCTATTCAAATAATTTATCCGTTTTTATGAGCATGAGCAGGATAATGAGCATGATTGACCGCCCGAAGTTGTTATTCCGTTACTGCCAGTTCAGCTGTTATTACTCAGAAGATCAACAGATGATGCAAACATGCTCAATGTGTAAAACTGGTGATCCCAAACTAAGGCAATACCGGCGCTGGCCTCGCCCGAATGCAGGTCAAATAAGGAAAGGGTAGGAATGCGTTAACGTTTATTTGGACGTTTTATTGGAAGCCGAGACCACCGCCGCACTTCCACGAGAAATCACTGGGATTTTGGATGACAAGATTGGGTGGCAGCAGGGTTCGTTTTGGTAAACAATAAGCTGAATTCACGCTTCGTTTAGTAAAATATTTAAATACAAGTACCGATTTCTGATTCGAACCGATTACAACAGTAAGGATGCTATTGGGGCCACACACAAAGTGTAATGGTGTTTTTTCATCGGAAAAACAAGGTGATTTTTTATAATGTTGGAAATCCGATTTGATCTGAGTTAAACCAATAATAAGGATGCTATTGGAGCCACTCACAAAGTGTGATGGTGGTTTTCCGTTAGGAAAACAAGGATAATTTTATGAACGCTTGAGAGACGCTTTGTTGTTCTCTTACTGTGCTCACTCGATCACTCGTTACACCGAATTATAGATAACCGAAACAACACGAAACGCGCCATGCTCGATAGGAAAATAGTGCGTAATAAAGCATCGACACAACCTTTCACAGCCGATGCTCGAACCAAACTCTTTTTTCGTAACTTACAATTTTTACTACTGTATTCTACAATCTATTGCACTGCTGTAACTAATAACTGTATCAATCAAGTTGAAGTGTCTAATGAACAATCTATGCTAATCCATTAAAAATTGAAATTGAGGGATTTCGTAAAAATAAGAGTCCGTAGATGCATTTTGTGCCTTCTGGTAACTTTATGTTTCTATTGATATCCATGCTCATCGGTTTAATACCAACCGGGAGAGACTTGGCCTTATACAAATGGATTTCATTATCTCCAGTCCGCTCAACCAATCGCAACGTTTTGTGATAGATTGGACGGATTATTATAATTTGAGATAACTCCATGCAGATGTCTTCCAAGTTTGGCAGATCGACAAGCAATCGGTGGAGAGTTTAGAGGAAGACCGGAAGAATAAGCGATGGTTCTGCGCGTGTTTATAAACAGAAGAACCTTCATAACAAAACGAATCATCGGGTAAAATACATACGGTTTTTTTTTTAATTATAAGCAGTCTAAAGCAGTTATTTGATTCATTTTATCCAGAAGTACCATAAATGGACATTCGAAAGTTTTTCAAAAGTAAGTATAATATTTTCCAGCATGTAATTAAAAAAAAAACAAACAAACAAAACAAAACGAATGTTTTTTCATGCAGCTGAAATAACCACGAATAGAAAAATATGCAAAATGGTTGTATTTCTCGAATTTGAACAACCATTTTAATGTAATTCAATGATACACCGTTTTGGTTTCATACTACTCAGATACACATGATTGCTACATATACCGTGTTTCGACAGAACATGTTTCAGTTGGATCATATCAGATAAATCGGTTCAAATTTCAAAACGCAGATGCAGATGTGTATGTAAATTATTTTTAAAATATTGAGGAATAGCTGTTGGAACGCATATGAATTTCTTTTCGTCATTGATGAATAAAATTTCTTAAATTATTTACTAACTACTCGTGTTTTGAGAATGCAAGTAGCAACAGTTCAGCACAAAAAACACAGCTTGCTTACATTTGTTACTTACGTCGTTTTAAAAGGTTATGTTTGATGCTCCTGTTTAGAAAATATCAGATAAAATAATTATACTAAAGGTGAGCAAAGCAAAGCTATAAACCACCAAAACTCAAAATGTATGTTTGTTAAAAGCTAATCACTTATTATTTGAACAACCATTAAAAAAATATAATCTATTCAAACGGTGTGAGCATGGTGAGTAAAAAAACGGTGTTTCATCTGTGTTGCTTTGGGTGAGAGGGTCGCGGACGAAAAGTACATTTTCAGTACAAACTGCAAACAAATTCGGTGGTTATTCTATACAAAAATCCAACATGACCCGTGAAATGTTTGGCATTCAATGTGGTTTGCTTTAAAAACATGGGAAAAATCGAAAGTTTTTAAAATCGTTTTTTTTTATTCCAGAACAAGCCTAGAATTGTTTAATCTTGTTGCAAGAAACGGACGGGTATTGTCAAATACTTTGGGTGAGAGTAGAGAAGATAATCCACCTGTTATTCAGGCGTATTGTCACATAAATGGGGCTCCATTCCCGCTCCATCTGTTGGAACATGAAAATGACCCTACTCTACTGGTCCAACGGGCGTTGTATTGTCCGTTAAGTTTCCGTTAATATTAATTGTTCAGTATGTGCAACCACTGGTTAGATACGATGTAATTCTCTCTCTCTCTCTCTCTCTCTCTCTAAAAAAAAAACATCCCCCCCCCCCACCCTATTTGAAATCCTGGCTAAGCCTATGACATCAGCCCGAATGTCCGAAGAGCCTGGCTTTCCCGGACCTCTGAAACAATTCACTTATCCGACAGCAACACTACTTACCCAAATACCCAGTTACCGTATAGGATTATCCACAAGCGCCTGCCAGTCTTCCCTGAATATAAAAGTTAATGTTCTGAAGCTCCCTCGCAATGTGATCTTTTTAGTTTCGAAGATTTGTACATTAAAAAAAATCGAAGTTTCACTGCAAATCATCCATTTGCATCTTCTAGCTTACCAATCAGACTAAGACCGGTGTGGCCTCTGCTGTACACAGAAGTTGTTTCCATTGTAATCGGTCCATGGCTGTACCTCGCCAGCCTCGCTGTCTGCGGAGGGTCCGCAGGTCGCCTTCTACTTGATCGATCCACCTTGCTCGTTGCGCGCCTCTTCTTCTTGTATCTGTCGGTTCGTTTTCGAGAACCATTTTCACAGGGCTGTCGTCCGACATTCTTACGACATGCCCAGCCCATCGTAGTCGATCGATTTTTGCGATGTGTACGATGGGAGGTTCTCCCAGCAACTGGTGCAATTCGTGGTTCATTCGCCTCCTCCACGTTGCGTCTTCCAGCTGCACTCCACCGTAGATCGTACGCAGCACCTTCCGTTCAAAGACTCCAAGGGCGCGTTGGTCCTCCACTAGCAATGTCCATGTTTCGTGGCCGTAGAGAACTACCGGTCTAATTAATGTCTTGTAGATGGTCAACTTTGTGGTTCGGCGAACTTTGTTCGATCTTAGCGTCCTTCGGAGTCCAAAGTAGGCACGATTGCCAGCCATAATGCGCCTTTGTATTTCTCTGCTGGTGTCGTTATCGGCGGTCACCAATGAGCCCAGATACACAAATTCGTCTACTACCTCGATTTCATCACCGTCGATCTGAACTCGTTCTAGGAGGCTAACATTGTCTTCTCGTGAGCCTCTTTCCTTCATGTATTTTGTTTTCAACGCATTAATCACAAGCCCAATCCTACCAGCTTCAGCCTTAAGTCTGATGTACATGTCCGCCATCGTCTCAAAGTTACGTGCTACGATATCAACGTCGTCGGCGAAGCCAAATAGTTGGACAGACTTCCTGAAGATCGTGCCACTCGTGTCTATCCCAGCTCTTCGAATCACACCCTCCAATGCAATGTTAAACAACAAACACGGCAATCAATCACCTTGCCAAACCCCTCTCCGTGATTCGAAGGGACTCGAGAGCGTCCCTGATACTCGGACGACACACACCACTCCATCCATCGTTGCTTTGATCAACCGCGTCAGTTTTTCCGGAAATCCATATTCGTGCATGATTTGCCATAGCTGGTCTCGATCGATTGTATCATACGCTGATTTGAAGTCGATGAAAAGTAGTAGCGCGAGCACCCATGAAGGTATTGTCCCACGAACTCCTTTGCAATTGGTGACAGGCGGCGGCATAACATTTGGGAGAGCAACTTGTAGGCGGCGCTCAGTAGCATGATCGCAAATAATTGCAGCAATCCCTTTTTATAGATGGGACACACTATTCCTTCCATCCAATCCTCCGGTAAACATTCCCCACTCCCAAATCTTGGTAATTACCCAGTGCAGCGCTCTGGCCAGTGCTTCACCACCGTATTTTAATAGCTCGCTTGGGAGTTGGTCAACACCAGCGGCTTTGTTGTTGTTCAACAGACCAATTTCCTCCTCAACTTCCTGAAGGGTTGGGGTCGGGGTCCTGTCATCTCCTGTGCGTGTGATCTTCTAGCTGGTATCTGACACTATTTTCAAAAAAAAAAATTCGCCTGCTCTCAACTTTGGATTCTACAAACATAAAAATCCCTAATTTTACATGTCGTAGAATCTTCTTTTGACGTTAAGCAAAAGACAAAAAAAAAGCAAAATAAACAAGTCATGGTATTATATACCAAGATGATTTAAGATTAAAAAGCTCATCATTCACAGAAAAGTCCGTTTATTTACAATTAATGCCGCATCCAATACACGGTTTTAAGGAATCATGTAATTTCCTGCGTTATACAGTCACATTGTAGCGGTCCATTGCTTTTGGCAGATATTGCTACATACTTTCAGCGTATCGTTAGCCAAAACGAACCCTGCTGCTAACTTTTCCCCAACTATCCAACATCCCAGTGATTTCTCGGTGAAGTGCAGAGAATTTCTCGGCTTCCTTCAAAGCGAGTATCATGTTAACACGTTCCTTCCCATTCCCTACTTGACCAGCATTCGGGCACGGCCGGCACCGGTATTGCCTTGGTTTTGGATCACCAGTTTTTACACATTGAGGATGTATGCTGGTCCCAAACATCATCTGTTGGTTCTTTGTGCATATACAGCTGATCTGGCAATAACGGAATTGCATCCGTGGGCGGTCAATCATGCTCATGTAATTTCCTGCGTTATCTGATGCTAGATTTGGCATACATTCTTAGGATATTTCATGTAAATTCAAGCCGGATCTCGCTGAAATCAGGTCTGTTGTATGAAAGAAGGCAAACAATTTCGTTTTTTACGCTTGCTTTGGTTTACAATTGAACAAAGAGAAATTCTGCACGACTGTTAAAATTTATTATTTTTTTCTGTGACCAGGAAAGATGTTACGAAAACAATGAATCGATGAACTATCCACCAGCAATGGGAAGAACATCGGGTTCAAATGAGAGACGTGAAACTGAGGGAGGTGAACGCTGGGACAAGAAAATGGTCCGATCAGGAAAATTCTTCTGACCAGCGAGTACTAACTCGCCTACGCATTGGCCATAAGGAGTGTATCGAATATAAGCTATCCACATACATTTGCGTTGTACGCATGTATTTGTGATGGTTTTTTATGCTCTGAACACTGCATGCTGTGCGTTTGACTGTCAGCTTTCTTTTGTTTACTTGTTTGTGCGGTTCAAATTCTGCGTTTTCAAAATGTCGCGTATTGAAAAGGAAGTGAAAATTAAGGTTCTGGACACATGGCTAAGTGAGAAGGGTATTACTATGCGAAAATTGGCGAAGCGGTTTGGAATTCATCATGCGAGTGTTAAAACCATCATTAATAAGTTTGGGGAACACTATTCTTTGGATGAGCTACCAGGAAGAGGCAGAAAACCCGGTTCTTCCAACCCGAAACTGGAGCAGAAAGTGGTATCTCTAATCATGAAGAACAAATCAATGTCAATACGTGATTTGGCCAAAAAAGCAGGAACGAGTGTCGGAATGATCCAGCGTATCAAGAGGCGAAACCACCTGAAGACCTACAAGAAGCAGAAAATCTCGAAACAAAGTGCAGAACAGAAGAAGCGAGCAGCAACAAGGGCCCGGAAATTGTATTCGCGTCTTTTGCAGCGTCCGGATGCATGCGTTTTGATGGACGATGAGACCTATGTAAAGGAGGACTCAAAAACCCTTCCAGGTCCACAATACTTTACTGCCGTCGTTGGGGAGGATGTGAGCGATGCGGACAGGTCGATTCAAGTGGAGAAATTCGGTCGAAAGGTACTGGTATGGCAAGCAATATGTTCCTGTGGTTTGAAGTCAACCAATTTTTACACTACCGGAACTATAAATGCGGAAATCTATCGATCTGAGTGTCTCCAGAAGAGATTGTTGCCTTTATATAAGAAGCATAGTACACCTCCACTGTTTTGGCCGGATTTAGCGTCGGCTCACTATGCCAAAACCACTCTCAATTGGCTTGCGGAAAAGGGTATAGATTTCGTTGAGAAAAATATCAATCCACCAAATTGCCCTCAGCTTCGACCCATCGAACGTTACTGGGCAATCGTGAAGAGGGTCTTCAAGAAGACTGGTAAGGCAGCTGGAAACATGCAGGAGTTCAAAAAAATTTGGGCTCAAGCGTCCAAAAAATGCGATGCAACCACTTGTCCGGCTTGATGAAGAGCATTCGATCCAAAGTTCGAAAATTCGTGAAGGAATAACTTAAATTTCATCCGGTTTTCATTATGTTCAAGTTTAACCTCGTACAATAAAGGATCAATTTTTTGTATGAATGAAATATCGGTTTTCAACAAAATTTGAAAGAAAGTTTGTGGATAGCTTATTTTCGATACACTCCTTACAAGGCTTACGCACGAGTTTCTATTGAAGAAACCAACTCCACCAGTATGTCATTATTGCGGGACGGCCATGGATGTCCGCCACATAATCTTGCACTGCAGAAAGTTCAAAGCAGCTAGAACGAAATACGGAGGGTTATTCTGAGAGTCGAAGTGATTTTTGTCACTTGATGAAGTGAAAAATTTCACCTGCAGTGACACGTGACTCTCCTGCGCAAACCAAATGGAGAGTCACGTCACTGCAGGTGACTTTTCTCACTTCACCAAGTGACAAACGTCACTTCACAAACGTCACAAACGTCACATAAGAAGAAATGAATGAACGAAGAAATAATGGAAGAGCGAAAATATCACACGGAACTGAATAAATGTGAAGATGTGAATGAAAATAGGGCTGGAGGATGTTATGCGGGAACAGAAATGATGCAAGATTACGAAGAAGTACAAGCAAAAATTGGAAAGATGGCGAAGCATGAAAATACAGTAAAAATGAATGAGAGAAAACGAAACGTCATTGGTTAAGAAGAATTAGAGAAGCGGAAGTAAAAAAGTGGAAGAAGAGAATCGGAAGAAGAACCGCAAAAGATAAGCAAAAGAAAGGAAGTGGAAGAAAAGAAAGGGAAGAAGGTAAGCGGAAGAACAAAGCTGAAATAAAAGAAATAGAAGAAGAAGAAGAAGCTGTAGCAGATAAGTTGAAAAATCAGAAAATGAGAATCGGAAGAACAGAAGCGGAAGATGAGAAAGAGAATAAGAAAGCGGCAAAAGAAAATAAGTAGAAAAGAAGTGGAAGCAGATTAGAGGACAAAACGAAACAAAAAATTAGAATTGGAAGCACAGAAGCGGTCGAAGGAAAACTGAAGAAGAGAAGCGGAAGAAGAGATGCAGCAAAGAAGTGGGAGAAAAGTTGCGGAAGAAGAGAAGCGGAAAAAAAGAAGCGGAAGACAAGAAACGGAAGAAAAGAAGTGGAAGATGAGAAGCGGAGAAACAAAAACGGAAGGAGAGCAGTGGAAAAGAGAAATGGAAAAGGAGAAGCAGAAGAGGAGAAACAGAAGACAAAAATGGATGAAGAAAAGCGGAAGAAGCTATGTGAAATAATAGATGTGGCAGAAGAGATGTGGAAGAAGAGAAGCGGAAGGAAAGGAATGGAAGAAGAGAAGCGGGAGAAAAGAAGCGGAATGGAGAAGCAAAACAAAAGTAACCCAAACAAGAGAGGAGGAAAAATAGAATCGGAAGAAGATAAATGGAAGAAGAGAAACAGAAGAACAAAATTTCAAGAAAAAAGGCAGAAGAAGAGAAGAGGAGAAGAGCATTAAGAGAAATTAAAGGAGACAAATGTAAGAAGAAGACAAGCGGAAAATGAGAGCCGAAAAAAGACGATTGAACAAGAATAGCGGGAGCAAGAAAGGTCACAAAAGAAACTAAACACGGATAGCTAAAACAAAAAATTGAGGTGGGTTGTATGAGGGATATAACCGCGAGGTTCACGTAGGACTGAGTTGGTGTAGAGTAGTAATGGCATCATCTAATTTATACATGTCATACATAACACTTATGACTCCTCGTCGCTGTGAATGGCCGACGGCAAGATACTTGGGATGATTCTAATAATCCAGTCACAATTATCGTTTTCCGCTGGGAGGTGCCCGGCTCCGGTAAGGCTTCGGAAGCGGATGCCGCTCGCGCGTATAATCGATTTTTACGACCCATTGCCACGGCAATAGGTCGAGCGGAAAAATTTGCAAGACTTTACAGCGCTTCCTTCTGGTTTGTAGATGAACAAGCGCAGTCGATAATTTGCGAGCCAGACGCGCAATCGCGAGAAAACGAACGAACTAGAAAAAAACGAGACAAAATCTTCGTAACGAGAGAGCGAAAAACACAACCGGCACGCTCAATTGAACTTGAATATTCCAATGTCATCATTTTGGTTCAAATTGTGTGCTTTGGACTGGTGTTGGTAGCATTGCTTACAAAGAAGAGAGGCACGAGAATGCAGTACGAAGCCAATTTTATAAGAGAGGCCGGGCTTCAGTTATAAAGCCAGACACCGACAACAAAACAAAATGATTTTGCAGCTGAGGGGTGTGGCTATTGCTTTATTAACATAGAATGTAAAGGAATGAAATAAAATAAAGAAGACAATTGGAACCATTTGTCACTCGTTTTTGAGAACCCGAAAAGGGAAAACCATATTTTCATCCCGTTCATATGCTGATTTGTGTGGGAGCAATAGTAGGTCATTTTTAAGTAAAAAGTTAACCTACTTTTACAAATAGCACTTAATCGAAACTTTAATCCAACAACATTTGGAAGTTATTCTGATCAAATGGTGTATAAACGAAGTCATTCTGTTCAGTCAAACGAGAGTTATTAGCGTTCAAAAATTTTGAGAGCGTAACGCTCTCATTTTTCCTAATTTTGAAATGACACCCGGTATAGTAAAGAGAAACGTAGTCCTACGTTAAAAGTAGCTGAAGAAGTAAAGCAGAAGGAAAAATTATGAGAGAGACACGAAAATGCAAATAAAGAGAGTGAGACATGTGTAGAATATGAGGGTTATTCCGAGAGGCAAAGTAACTGTGCAGTGCAGTGACGTGACTCTCCTGGGCAAACCAAATGGAGAGTCACGTCACTGCAGGTGACTTTTCTCACTTCACTCTCGGAATAACACTCACTAAATCGATCCGAACAATCTGCATGTGGCGTTATTTAACGAAGATGACAACGTTAAAAGATTGCTGAAGTTGCTAGAAGCAATGTGTATCGAAGCTTGTGAGGAGAAGAAAGAGCAAAATAGTGAGAAGCGGAGGAGACAATGAACACGCTCAAAACAGCCTCTCTTTCATTTGTATTCCTCTTTTTTGTCAAGGAAAAGTTACTAAATTTTCGTGAAAAGTGGAACAACTCATCAATTGATTTGTTCCACTTTTCACGAAAATTGAGTAATTCTAGGGTTTTTTTT
>JAHHFK020003782.1:0-132723 GCA_024533555.2 Aedes koreicus
TTCTGCGTGTCGAATGATTCGAATCGAGTCACTCTCACTTGACGAGTCGACAGTTGACGAATCGAGTTCAACGGAAATCGGTGTAAACTCGTTTAAGAGCAACTCTAATATCTGGTTGGAAAATTCATCGAAGTACATGCGTGTCACTTTTTTAGGACATTCGTAGATATAAATATCTGCAAATCGTACAAAAGTTGACTTTTCACAAGATAAACAAAAGTCACCACAGGATTTCAGATTTCTACAAATTTCGTATTATAATCTAGCTATCGATTACTTTCCTCGCCCATAGTGCTGTGTTGTGTTGAAGTTCATAATGAAAACAAGACAATCACTTTTTACAAAAATCGCTTTTCATGCAAGCGAAACCCAAATCAACCGGTACTAGTAATCTCAAATTACCAACTAACAACATCGTAAACAGATAAGTTTTCCTTCGTCCGTACAATGCCGGTGATCAAGGTCATCATTAAATATTTCTGTCGAACATCACACTCACAGTTCATGGAAGCTGCCCTTTTCCGAAACACCTACGAAACCGAAAAAAAAAAAAATGTCAACAATTATTTTCTTCAGATCGGAGCGAAGAGGTGTGGGGGGCGATTGTAGTAATCACCACCTCACTGTCACTGCCACCGCGTACGTGGTGAAGATGTGGTAGCGGTAAGTATCACCATTGCCCTTATGAATCTATAAATAACAGTGGACGATTTACCGCGGATGAAACATGCACGAGCCGTAACGCACAGTGATTAATTGGGTGTAGAGGAGGATAAATAATTGGACGAATATATGCTGCTGAACTACTCTATTTCCTTGAACCGAAAGGGAAAGTTTAGGCGAAGATTATTTTCAAGTTCAAGCTCTTGCGATCACAGTTTAATTGGGTCTAAGGGTCTTGAGTCATTGCGAAATAACGCCATCTCCTAAATTCACTCAAAATATTATTGAAGAAAGTCAACGCCAACAAGGGCATTAAATGTATAAAGTTGTGGATATGGCGTTTCACTAGGTCAGCAAAAACACAAAAGAGCAGTGTGGGTAAAAAAATGGACTGCATTGAAGCACTATTTCGAAACGAAAAGAAACCGGGACCGGTTTTTTTTTTCTTTATCGTTACTCTTCTTCAGTTTTTTTTTTTTATATTTTAATATAATACCTACCCAGGTGATTTGTGGAGCAACAACAAAAAAATCATTGTTCACCGTAAGCCGTGCCCACTTTGGCCGCTGTTCAATATTTAAACATTATAATTTGAGAAAATTGTGGGTGAGGGGTTGTTTTAAATTCGACTATATACATAATAGTTAATTTTTTCAAGCATCAGTTCAGTCCACAGTACTTAGGCAAAATGTTTAAAAAAATAATATATCCGCGCCTGGACAACAATGTAGTACCACAGTAATTGTTATTATTAAATCGCTTACTTTAATCATACAGCTAATAAAATTAGTATAAATTGCCACTCTTAAGTCCATTTCAAATTATGTTTTGGATGCCCATATCTTAATTTCCAATTCTTCTAAGAATCCAGTTGAAGCTGCACTTTAAAATTTAAATGCCAAAATAATTCGTTGAATCTTCCTTGAAATTCGATTTTTTTTACTATTGAAAGTCCCAGAAAGTGTATGCACAATTTTATGACGCCATTGTTTATACAGCTGATCATTATTGTGTGGCATTGTTTGCACTTGAGCATTTCCAGGTGAAATCAGCCAAGTAAAAAAAATCATAATCTTCCTTAACCCTCTCCGATTTGGATGAATTTTTTCACATGGTTTCGGCACAGACAACCAGACGTAACACTCTAATTGATACCCATCGTCCACCTAAAAAAACGATTAATTTGAATACAAATAGTTGGCCAAGCTACCACTCACAGCGCTCGCATCGACAATTATGACATTTTCCTGGTGTGTGATTTCCTTGCACTAGCATCGCTTGCAAGTGTGAGTGTGTTTGGAAATGATTTCACTTTCACTTTTTTTTAAAAACACTATTTAAAAAACTTTTTGAGCGTATTAGTAGAACTATTGTGATTGGGAAACTAGGAGAATTTAAATTGATTTGTTTTTCTTTCGTCAACATATGGGACGCAAATGTGAATTTTGATTTTGCTCTAATCGGGAAGGTAAAAACTGCGGAAAATCCTTCTTTAGTTTTCCCCGTGACGTGGAAAGGTAAAGCTCGATTCAAAGTAAATCTGGACGCACGGTTTAATACAGCACCGCGTCCCTGGTGGTTGGAACAAAAAACGTTTGAAAGGCATTTGTTGATGTTTCATTGACAAAGAAATTGGTGAAAAGTGTTTCTCGATTGATCGAATCGATTGAAAAATCTTGAAACTACGGATCATGGAACTTGAAAAAAAATAAAATTGTGCACAAACATCTAGAGAATCCTTCGTGGTCTGCCTCAAAAAAAAAGCAAAAGTGTTAAAATTCGTAAGGTCAATGGTGTTTTTGTAATCAAACGTTACAAGGATTCTCTGAGTATGGATAGAGCACAGCGCATCTATCATAAAAGTGGCACTAGGGACAAAGAGCTGGGGAGAAAGCTGTTGAGGTACGTGAAAGGCAACCCAGGTGTCTCCATACGTGATTTGGCAAAGAAATACGATTCCAAATTTTCCACCGTGCGTAACACCCTTTCAAGAGAAGGATATAAGTCTTTTTGTGCCAGTAAACATCCGAATCGCTCCCTAAAGCAAAATTTAGTGGCCAAAAAGCGAGCACGATTACTATACAAACGAGTTTTGACGAAATTTGATGGCTGTATTTTAATGGATGACGAAACATATGTCAAAATGGATTATAAACAAATCCCCGGACGAAAATTTTACCTGGCAACTGGTCGTGGGGATGTCCCTTCCAGGCATAAGTTTGTTTTTGCTGATAATTTTGCTCGGAAACTAATGATTTGTGGCAGTTGGGACCTTAAAACCAAGGTTTTCATCACATCTCACACAATGACGTCGAAGGTTTACATTAAAGAGTGTCTAAAAAAGCGGATTGTACCCTTCATTCGGCAGCACAAGACCAACGTTATGTTCTGGCCGGATCTAGCCAGCTGCCACTACCAGCGGGTGGATAGTCATGAAGAAAACGAATATTTTTTTTGGCTCAGGAAGTACTAGCACACCAGTCCCAAGCTCGGTCCCAAGCTCAATGATTCGTCCCTAAGACAGTAACTCACACCAATACACTCTCAAATATTCTGTCAAAATAACATAGCGAATCAAAACAAAAACAAAGATACTTGTACTAAAAGGTACTGAAAAGCACAAGAATGCATGGCAAGGTGCAGACTGCAAGGTGTACTTCGTAACTAGGGGTGAACCTATTTCAAATCGCTAGTTGCACATTGATTGTTGCCACTACTCTAAGGAGGTACTAGAATGGTATGCGGCAAACAATGTTAATTTCGTCGCCAAAGAGATTATTCTTCCGAATTGCCCTGAGTTCAGACCGATCGAAAAATATTGGGCAATTGTCAAGCAAACACTTCTAGGATGCGGTATGGAAGTGACAAATGCGTTTAAAGTGATGGCATCGATCACAAGTAAAGTGCGACAGTTCGTTCGAAACGGTGAAATGTAATAACTTGTTATACATCGTTTTATAGCTGAATAAATACCCTTTTGTTTGACGGTTTGATCAACCGTGTATGTTGTATACTTCTTGAGTTATGATCACTTGAATGCGTCCAAATTTACTTTGAATCGGGCTTTAGTGCAGCCTGGGCGCTGTTGTCCTTCTGACCTCAGCTAGATTGAGGAGGTGCGTGCCGAGCGTCTGTCCACCAAGGAGGTGTGGCTCAAACAGCGTCTGTTCCCAAGTGTTGTATAAGGCCTGTACTCGAAAAAAAAATGCACCAGTCAAAAGTGTTCGCAAAAAATTATTTTAAGTCGGATTTTCTTGATACTTTCAGGGAATGAACTAATACATATGGATTATGTTTCGGCATAATTACTTTATTCAATTTCCTTTTCATCGCTTTAAAGAAAGCTCGCTTTTTTATTCCCCTTTCTCTTAGAGACCCCTCACAACGTTATTGTCTCTGTACCAATCCAACGTCGATCGTGCGTAATGGCATGATGCTTCAGGAGTCCGGCCAAAATAATGTCTCGCCTCCGTGGGACCGCCAGGAAGGGCAACAAACGCTTCTGGAGGCACTCGGTGCAGTGAATTTCACTGATACGATGGTACCCATTGTGATGTACGGTTTACTCAGTTTCCCTTAGACCGCATTGGCCAGCCTCCGGTATTTGGTGTTGTTTTTTTTTTTTTTCTGCTTTGCGTCTGCCTTGATGTAGGTTTCGTCATCCATAACCACACACCTCGGTTTCGTTAACCACTCTCGATACAGCTTGCTTGCGAGGGATTTGACCGCCGTGTTTTGTTGATCACGCCGGTTCGGTTCCTTGCGGAACTTGAATACCTGAAAGCCAGCTCGTTTCATGGTTTGCTGAACGAACCAGGCGGAACACTTTGCCTTCAGAGCCGCGTCGCAATCGAAAGATTCGGATTACACTTGAAATAATCCAACACCTTCCGGGCCTTCACAGGGTCAGCTGTCTTCGATTTTCTTCCACTTCCAGCCCGCCGCATCGGTCGTCTGAGACTCCTTAAACGATTTTACCACCAGAGACACAGTGGTATGGGTGATTCCCAGTTGTCTTCCGATCCATCTCATGGTCGCAGTCGGATTTTCCATGACGACGCGCAAAATTCTCCGGCGATTTTCTTCTTGTTTCGATGACATCTCAATAACCACTAAAACCGATTGTTATGTTTTTTGAAATTTTGCACATGTAAACAATTTACTCCAACAATTTACTAGTTATACTCAGATTTTTCATCCATTTTTACCCACGGATAAAAAGTTACACTGAATAAAAATGGTACATTTTTTTCGAGTACAGGCCTTAATAATTTTAGAGTATTTTTTAGAGAGAATTTTCGAACAATTTCATGAGGTATCTTAAAAAAATAACTCAAAAATTATCGTATGAAGATTATTTAAGAAAGTCAGCAAAATAAAGACTGGACTCGGAAAAAATGAGACACACAAAAATGATCACCAAAAATTCATTTTGAATCGGATACTTCTCAAATTTTCAGGGTTTAAAAAACTATATATTAGCTATGTTTTGGCATAATTTATTTATTGAATTTCCTCCCCCAAACTGAATGCTCGTACATTTCTCTTAACACTGCTCATGAGATCTTTGGCGAGGCTTTGTCCATCTTCCTTACACAATCTCTCCAGTTTTTCTTCAAAGCTTCATCGGTTTTGAATGCTTCTCAGCTTTTCTTCAACTTCTTCTTCATTATCGATCGGACGAAGTTCTGGTGTATTTGGCGGGTTCGCCTCCTTCGGGACCACATTAACGCCCTTCGCTTCGTACCAATCCATTACAGGCTTGGCGTAATGGCACAAAGCGAGATCCGGCCAGAACAGCGTGGGACCACGGTGAGAGCGGAGGAAGGGCAGGGCAAACGCTTCTGCAAGCATTCCTCGATAAATCTGCCCGTTTATGGTGCCGGTTTTAACGAACGGCTTGCTGTACCGTCCGCACTCGCAGATCGCCTGCCACAACAGGTACTTCTTCGCGAATTTGTCCATCTTTCTCCATGTGGGACGTACCGACAAAAACCTAGAGGCCGGGGATTTGTTTGGTGTCCGCCTTGATATATGTCTCGTCGTTCATGACGAGAAAGCCTGGCTTGACCAGCCACTCACGTTACAGCTTCCGCGCACGCAATTTGGCCACCGTGTTTTGCTTGTCAGTCCGGTTTGGCGCCTTCCTGACCTTAAAAACACGTAGCTCAGCCCGCTTCATGGTCTGCTGGACGAACCACTTCGACGAATTGACCTTTTTGGCCACGTCTCGGGTGGAAAGGTTCGGGTTATTCTTAAAGTACTGCCTTATCTTCCGCGCCTTCTCTGGGTATTCCGTTTTCGGTTTTCGGCCGCTTCCAGCGCGCCGCTCGATGGTCTTCGTCTCCTGGAACATCTTCACAACGCGGGACACGGTGGAATGGTGGATTCCAAGCCTTTAGCCGATCCATCTGACCAGGATTATCGATCACCGCGCCCATGATTTGCTGGCGTAGCTCTTCTTGTTTCGAATGCATCTTGAAAACTACTTGACAGATCGCGATAAAATTAAAAATAAAGTAAAAATTCATTAATTTTTACCCACGCGATAAAAAGTTACACTCAAAACAAAGTGTCGCCTTTTCCGAGTCCAATCTTTACTCAAAGAAATCTGAAAAATGATTCCACTTCAAAAGAGAAAAAACACGAAGTTTTAGGAAAGGCGAAACGAATATAGGAGATGAACATCATATCTAAGGAAGTAAAGGGTGGAACCGTAAAAAATTGGTCAAACATGATTAGTTATATAAATATATAAATTATATATTTATATAAATGATCAATTCTCATTTCTTTTTGAAGTTCATCGTCTACAAAACACAGGAAAATTATTTGATTGGGCTTCCTATTTTCCAAATGCAAACTGCCGGACGTGCAAATCGCCTGCCAAACCAAGTTTTTTTTCGGGAACTTTGACATTTGTTTCTACTTAAACTTATCTTGAACCTTTCCTTTTCCGGTAGCCGTATAAAAGTCTTGACCTGGGAGCTGCTTGAAATCAGCCTTGACGTATGTGTCATCGTCCATTACGACGCAATCAAAGTTGGTCAACAAACTCGTGTACAACTTACGCGCTCTTCCTTTGGCTATCATCTCTCGCCCTTCCTTTGCTTATCATCTCGATTTGGTTCACTGTAACCTTATACGTTGACAGCTCGGCTCGTTTCTTTGCTTTTTGCACTGTTGTGTGGGACTTTCCCAATTTGTTTCCGATATCTTTGATGAAAAGGTTGGGATTGCGTTTGAAAAGGCTGGTTTCGGTTTCGGTTTTCTCCTGATCCCGGCTTTCTGGCAGTTGTCAGACATTCTCCGAACACTTTTATAACATTTGTCACGGTTGATTTGGCAATATTAAGAGGTTTTTGCCAAGTCGGCGTGGGAATAATTTGGATTTTGCTTATGCGCGTGCAAAATTTTGATACGCCATTTTGACAACTGAATAGAAAATGGCAAAAACAAAATCGAGTCAACGCTCCGTATGCATACACATACAAAATGACGGGTGTTCAAGTTTTGACCGTTCCATCCTTTATGCGTCATGTGGTCAAGCTGAAACTGAACGCATCTGCAAAGTTTGGTGGGATCATTCCCATTATTAATTCGTCACATAAAAACAAAGTTAAAAAGAACAGAATACAACTTTATGAACCCGAATATAAACAAACGTTTACAAAAAATTAATCAGTATAGGATAAGACAATAATATGATACGAAAGAACATCAGATTGATGAAAGATTTTCCAACACTGGAAGAACTTCATGACTTCATGGAACAACCAAACCTGCATTTCAAACAACTTTAGAATGACTACGCAGCACAAGATACAAAAAATGCATGACAAACGAACCCTTTACTCTTAATCTTTTGAGTCAGAACACATTTACTCTTAATCTTTTGAGTCAGAGTCAGAGTCAGTTCGTGGGTGCCGTTGCCTGTATACGTCGGGTGAACAGCCTCTAAAAGATTATGAAATCCATTCTATTCAAGGCCTAGAATAGAGGTGTACAGCTAGTATCCTACAACAACAAAATCTGCATCGAACACTAAAGATTTATTTTAAATAATAGCGTTTCGTCTTGTAATTTTTCGATGTGCAGTTCAGTACAATCAACCAAATCGTAATCCTACACGAAAAAGGTGAAACCCGTGAGGGGTTTGAATCGGGAATGAAAAGAAATAATGTAAGGAGCTCAACCTCCCTAAACGTACTTAAAATTATGCTAGTCTCTTGACTCCGCTGAGACCTAAATGAGACTTCTATTTTTGTTTCGTTAAAACAGGAATACTTCGAATGTAATTTCATTCGCGGAGATTCGACAAATGGCGCTATCATCGCTGGCACAAACTTTTTGCTAGCTCTAAGAGGTTGAGCTGAGCAATCATCCTAACAGATGGCAATACTTTCCAATTCTACAAAAATAAAAAAAAAAGATACTTTTCTGATAACTTTTCCAGCCAGTAATAGAAATCATGCTCAAAGTCACCACTTCCAACAATAGCTACCAGCAGCAACAAAATAAACAGCTCTTGATGTTATTCGAAACCGATTAACTCGAGGCGTGGTATAAGTTAGCTATCTTATCCCTTTGCATTCGTATGCATGAATGCGAAAAAAACAGCATTCATTCTGTACTGTATAATAAAGATTCTCTTTCTTTTCCCACTACCTATATAAAGCTGGAGAAAAATAAAATCAAACCTCTTGAGAATATACAAAGCAAGCTTCGTGTTTACCTTCCTCACTCCTACTCGCCCTTCAACCATCCCCATTAGCCTCCCCCGTCCAAAAGAGACATGGTGCATAGTATTGCGCTGTTTCGCCGCCGCTATTTACCCTATCAATTCGTATGCCGCTGGCACCTCCAGTTCTGCGCCGCGAGTACCAGCAATCTCCGGTTCTGGCCAGCCTTGCTCATCTACCATGCTCACGATGACCCCTTGCTATGTGTACAACTTAGAGAAATTCATTGATTGATTTTTGCAATTGACTCCTATCAGCAGACTAGTACTGCGTACTACCGTAAATTAGCAGTCAGTGTATAACTGTTGCCATTACCGATTAGCAGTAGCGCGACATCTATAACTGATCTCCCGTTTCCTCTTGATTGCAGGCCCTTGGTCCCGTCCGGTACTCGAATGTCCAAGTCCAATTTGATAGCCTACTTAGAAAGGATCGCATCTTCGACGAATGGGACCTTAACCAGTGCCTGCACTGTAAAAATTTTGTCTTTGCGCAGTACATTGACAATGATGCCAACACCGATGTCACTGCTTCCGCCACAGACACCTGTTTGATCAATTCGTTACTGATGGTAAGGCCCCTCTTCCATCCCATTATCTTCCTAATAACCTAGACTTAAACTACCAACCCATTTTCAGACGAATGAAGAACAACTGAGTGCCCGCATGGCCGGAGACAACTACTCCCCCGCATTCGGTGTCATCCTGAACGGTACCCACCTAAACTACTTGTCCATGTCCGAGAAGGGCAAGCTCTTCAGCAAACCGAAAAGTGGTAATCAGTTTATGCAAAGGCTCCGTGTCTACATGGAACGGGTAACTGAAGCCTCCAACGAGCGCATTCAGCGTTTCACCGAGCAGGAATTCACCCTCCTCAAGGTAAAACGGGAACGTGCCGAACAGGATTACATGATCCTGGCTCAGCTAGCAGCTGCAAGCAATCAAGTACCTGATGATCTGCTGCTGGTACACAACAACAGTACCAGAAGCAGTAACAACAACGGTGGGCAGCAAATTGTTGCGATGACGACGGCCGGACTGGTTCCCAACAGCAATGGGACCAATCTGAACGACTCGAGCGCCAACAGTCAGTTGGAAACACCCCCACCCACACCTGAATACCTGCCAATGTCAACCGGTAATAGTCCACCGATGACAACTACGAATGGCTCTACGACAAACAGCCGACAGCAACCGATTACTCCATCATCTTCCTCCTCGATGGTCGATCAGTCTTCGTTTTCGGCGTCTGCTAACGCAAGACTGGACGGCCGAGTCCCGAACAGAGCAAACCTTAGTTACAACAACGCCAATAACCACATCAACAACAATAACAATATCGCTAGTTATAACAATTCCCAAGGTGCCATCAATAGACAACAATCGCAGCTGTCAACAACGGCAGTGACGCAACATTCCAGTACAAATTCGTTGACGATGCAGCAACTGCATCGGGTAGCCTCTTACGAGACGGACTGCATGTTCGACATCGACGGCATGGAGAACGACAACTCCCCACTCTCGAATACGCTATCGGACGAGGAGGAACTTGGATTCGATGGTGAGTTGACGCCATCATATGATATGATGAGATTAACGTTTTTGACTGTTGTTTTTTTTTTAGAATCCATCGGCAATAACAACGAGGATGGTATGTACATACCATCACGCCAGCTCGGTCGTCAGAATGGATCGATCGCTAGAAGTCTTCCAATCTCGATGCCCCAGGCCATGACGCAGTTCCGGACGAACGAGGAGGATTTCGAAGAGGTGAGCACGATTTGTTCTCAACTTTCGGGTGGGTCGTTTACCGTTTCATTCATTGTTCTTAAAAAAGTATTATACAGCCCACCATAGTAGCAACGATAACCGAAATCATATTTTCTCGGAACTGGAAACGTATAGACTCCGTTCTCTTGCACTCCGCCAAAAATGGGTCTTAATACCCGTCGCTCCAAAATTTCGAATGTTTCACATCTCATGTCCGTAGCGGACAACCGGGCTTATTAGCGTTCTGTACAGGATACACTTCGTATGGGAGCTAAGTCTATTTATTTATTTATTTATTTATCACAATAATTCAACTGACAACAAATGTCTAAATGAATAAAAATCTTAAACTACTTGGTTACGACCAGAAGTACGGAAAGAGTCAAGTAGCCGATGACGAAACACGTCAGCATATAAGCTGAAGTCAAACATATTGACGAGCTCGTTGAAACGCTGGCTGATTACTCGAATTGGTTCGTGGAGTGCATAGTTGTTGTTCTGTGGCTCAAGATGCAGACATACACGTTGACGAAGAGGTCTCTCGGGAGCGTAAAAATTTAACTGTAACAGCAGTGCCGGAAGGTCAATTTCACCCCCGAGCAGCTTCCCATCAAACAAAGCCTGAGTGGCCTTTCGTCTCAGCTCATGTGGTTCGATATTAAACAGACGGCAACGCTCTTCATACAGAGGCTGGTTCGTAGGATCACGCCACCTGAGAAAACGAAGAGCGTATCTTACGAACTTTCGTTGAACTGCTTCGATTCTTGCGATCCATATATCCTAGAAAGGGCACCATACAATAGTACATGATTCCATTTTGGAACGTACAAGTGAGCAATAAAGTGATCTGAAGCAGAGCGGATCGCGAAACTCGACAGCAATTTTAAAAATAAAGCCCAACTGACGATTAGCTCTGGACACAATGTCGTTGTAGTGAAATCTGAATGTCAGTCTATTATCCAGAATAACCCAGAGATCCTTGATGTGTTGAACGCGAGTGAGCGATTGCCCTGAGAGGACATAGTCGAAGATGATTGGTGCGTTTTTCCGGTGATATGATATTAAATATGTTGCATTTTTCGATGCTTAAGCCCATCAGATTCCTTGAACACCAATCGGCGAAAATGCACAACATATGCTGCAAGTCGAAACAGTCTGATAGACTTTTTATAGTTTTGTAAATTTTAGAGTCGTCTGCTTAGAAGAGGCGGGACCTGGTGGTGATAGCCAGATGACATCGTTTATGAAGATCGAGAAAAGCAGTGGACCAAGGTTGCTGCCTTGCGGAACTCCCGAATTATTTGTGAAAGCTTCCGACTCCGACATGCCAATCTTAACCCGTACTGAGCAATTCACAGCGCAGATGATATGCCGAGTATGTTCAGCTTAGCAAGCTGAATGTCATGATCCACCGTATCAAACGCAGCCTCAGATCCATACACGCAGCATCAACCTGCCATCAAGAATCAATACAATCAATACAGGCAGTTAGAAGTAAACTGAACCAGGTTTGTGGAAACCGATCGTTTCGGATTAAAGCCGTGTTGATCAGAATCGATGTAGTTTTTACAGCACTCGAACAAGGAACCGTTTAGTGAGGTGATACCACGGTAATTGACAATGTCCCGTTTATCTCCTTTTTTGTGGATCGGAAATATATACGAGTGTTTCCAGCGTGTGGGAAACTCACTTTGCTGCGCCGAAAGCTGGAAGATCCTTGCAAGGGGAGGGCAAAGACTGACTGCACATCGTTTTAAAACTGATGATGGGATGCCATGCTTCAGTTTGCGTATTACAGTCATCACCATGTCTTCAGTAATGCGTGGAAAATCTATATTGACCACGTCGTGTGGCAACCCCATAGTAGCCTATATCACCTGTGTGGGCAAGGCGGAGAAATCGTTGAACACTTGCCTAAAACGTCGGGCAAACAGGTTGCATTTCTCACCTTTAGTATTGGCTGTGTCATATCCGAGAAACATGGAAGAAGGCAGCCCAGATTCCTTTCGCTTGGAGTTTTCCAACCGACCAAAAATTTGTCGGGTTCGCTCGCAGGTTCGCTTCCGTACGTCTTACTTATTTGACCGCAGTTGCTTGTGGAGCCTGTAGTAGGCACGACTTCCTCCGGATCTCACAGCTGTTATCATTGTCCGCAGTAACAAGAGAGCCGAGATAGCCAAATTCGTTTAATACCTCGAACTCATCTCCGTCGATCGTTTCATTGCTGCCTAGTCGAGCCCTGTCGTGCTCGATTCCTCATTTACATACTTAATTTTTAACGTGTTTATCTTCAAACCAATCTGCACTTCTTCGCGCTTTAGTCTGGTATGCTGCGCTGCCACCGACTCAAATGATCTGCCGACATTGTCCACGTCATCGGCAAAGCAGATAAATTGTTGAACGCCGCTCGTCTCACCTTCAAGAGCAATGTTGAACAGAAGGCAAGAGATTCCATCAGCTTGAGAATACCCAGCGGGGTTAGATAATCCACCCGATATCTTCAAACAGCACTGGTTCCATCCTTCGTAGACTTGATTAGTCAGGTCAACTTTCACCAAAAAGCCGATCTCAACCATGATCTTCCATAGCTCTTTTCCGTTAACTGTATCATATGCGGCATCGATGAATTAAAAGATGATTTGTAGGGACTCTATATTCACGGCACTTTAGAGGATCTGCCGCAAAGTCAATATTTGGTCCGTTGTAGACCATCTTTCGATGAAGCCGGCCTGATAACTTCCCCCGAATCTGTTTGATAGGGGTGACAGTCGCTGGAAGATGATTTTGGATAGCACATTATAGGCGGTATTAAGGACGGTGATCGTACGATAGTTTTCGCAGCCCAGTTTGTCGCCCTTCTTGAAGATAGGGCAGATAACCACATTCTTCCACCCGGCATTCCATATCCTGGCTATCAGTCGATGGCCAACTTGTCCGGGCCTATCTTGATAAGTTCTACTCCGATACCATCCGTTCCAACCGATTTGTTGCTTTTCAGCCGATGCTTGATGGCATCCTTAACTTCATCCATCGTCGGGGGTGGCACATCTCCGTCGCTGTCTTGGCCTCTTCCTGTTTTCCATTCAGATGTTAATCGAACCTTTCGGTCACCTCACAAACGTAGGTAAGAATAATCCCATCCTTATCCCGGCACATTTCAGCTCGCGGCACGAAGCCTCTGCGGGGTGCGTTGAGTTTCTGGTAGAACTTTCGCATTTCATGTAAGTTGTTTCTTCCAGTAGAGTTGAGTTTGGTGCCTCCGCTTCTGTCTGTACCGTTCAACACTCTGATGGGTAGCTTGACGCAGTATAAGTTTCCGCGCTGCGTTCTTCTTTTCCAACACCTACTGACATTCCACGTCAAACCACTTGTTCTGTCGGTTTCGTTCCATGTAACCTAAGACGGTCTTCGCTACGCTGCTGATAGTTGAGCTCGCCCTCTTCCGGCCGCGCAGTCTCGAGCGATTGCGTACGTTAGGTTGATTTAGCGCGGGAGTCGGTATCGAAAGTCGTTCACTACGGAGAGTTTCGAGCGCATCTTAACCGTCATTAGGTAGTGGTCCGAATCGATGTTAGTGCCTCGATAGGTTCTGACGTCGATGATGTCTGTGAAGTACCGACTATCTATGAAAACGAGATCGATTTGTGTACCGATGTACCGGTGTACCGATTTGAGAGGCTGTACTGGAAGAAGGTACTACGTACGGCCATGTCGATAATTGGAAGGCTGTTGTTGTTAGACAGCTGGTGTGCGCTAAAATTTCTAATCACCGGTTTATACTCCTTTTGGCCAACCTGAGGGTTGAAATTCCCAATGATTATCTTGATGTCCAGCTGAGCGTTGAATTCTTATTTTTCATCATAAGTACTTCCGAGTTGAGGGCTATGCACATTAATGATGCTGATGTCGAAGAACCGACCATTGATCTTCGACCTGCACATCGGCTACCACCCAATCACCCGCTTCTGCGTCTCACTCATCACGATGAAAGCTCTTCCCAGCTCGTTAGTCATCTCGAACTCCTTGCTCAGAAATGCGTATCTCACCGATCTCATCGTCGCTTTCACAGCCGATGAAAATAACACCTCGTCATTATCCTGACCATACTTCTGACAAAAATCCTGCGCCACTAAACGAGCTTTGAACTTTACAGCTTCTCCTGTGGCATTCCGTTTAATCTTGCCGATCTGTTTCTGCTATTTCGAATACGGTTGCCCTCCATGATGAAATGATTATTCTGGGAGACTTCAACCTAGCGGGCATTGCATGGACTCCAACTCACAGCGGCTTCCTCCGTCCCGACCATGAACGTTCCTCTTTCCACGCAGGGGCTATTCAGCTTCTGGACAGCTACAGTACCGCAACTCTATCCCAAGTTAATAACGTGGTGAATGAGAATAATCGCTCTCTAGATCTCTGCTTCGTGAGTGGCCGAGATATTGCTCCCGTCATCTCTACAGCTCCCGTGCCTCTAGTTAAGGATGTCCCTCACCATCCTTCTCTAATAGTTGCTGTCGAGGACGTTGTAGCTCGAGACTTCGTCGACACTCCTGCTACTGTGTCATATGACTTCCGTAGAGCCGACTATCGCAGTATTGGTGATGTTTTATCTAGTTTGGATTGGCAGAGCATTCTTGATTCGACCGACGTTAACATCGCTGCTCAAACTTTTTCCCACGTCTTGGCTTATGTCATTGACAGACACGTCCCAAAAAAGATTGTTCAGACTGACTCTCGGGTCCCTTGGATGACGAACGCTCTTCGCTCGCTAAAACGGATTTAAAGAGCGGATCTTAAAAGATTCACGAAACACCGCACCATGTCGCTTAAACGCCACTATAGCAGGCTCAACTACGAATATAAACGGATCAATCGTGCGCATTTTCAACGTTATCTGAGTGGGGTTCAACGGCGTCTCAAATCTCATCCGAAATCTTTTTGGAGCTATGTTAATCAACAACGTAAGGAAGTGGGCTTACCTTTATCTATGTTCTATAATGGCGAAACTGCTGGCACTCAACAGGAAACTTGCGATCTGTTCTCGGTAAAATTTGCTAGTGTTTATGAAGACGAGAGACTAACCAGTCATTCTGTTCAAGCTGCCGCCGGCAATGTTCCCTTGGCAAATCAGACACTCAGCCTAGTTTATGTGGATTCAGAATCAATCTCGAACGCGGCATTACACCTTAAAACATCGCTTAAGCCCGGACCCGATGGGGTTCCGTCGGTGTTTCTGAAACAGAACATGGCTAGTCTTCTGTATCCACTTCATCAGATATTTCAGATGTCCTTTAGCGGTACATTTCCTTATTGCTGGAAAATGGCGGACATGTTTCCGGTATATAAAAAAAGGAAGCAAGCGGGACGTGAACAACTACCGAGGAATCACATCGTTAAGCGCTGTATCGAAGCTTTTTGAACTGGTCGTTAAGAACTCACTTTTTACACATTGCAAGCAGTTGTTAAGTGACGACCAGCACGGATTTTCACCAGGGCGTTCCACAACTACGAACTTATTGTGCCTTACGTCGTACATCACTGATGGTATGATCGCTCGATGCCAAACGGACGTGATCTACACAGATTTAACGGCAGCTTTCGACAAGTTGAATCATGATATCGCGATCGCTAAACTTGACAGACTAGGAGTTGGTGGTAATCTTTTAAGATGGTTTCGATCATATCTCACAGGGTGTCAACTGACAGTTGCCTTGGGTGACCTTCGTTCAAGGAGTTGCTGCGCCACGTCCGGGATACCGCAGGGTAGCCATCTGGGACCGTTGATATTTCTTTTATACTTCAACGACGTACACTATGTTATCGGAGGGCCCCGCCTGTCGTTTGCTGATGACCTGAAAATCTTTATGCGAATCTGTTCAACCGCCAATTGCCATTTACTCCAAGCGCAGGTTGATGCCTTTGCTGATTGGTGTACTCTAAATCGGTTGGTAGTCAACCCGGCCAAGTGCTCAGTGATAACCTTCTCACGTCAGAAACAACCAATTCTGTTCAACTACCATCTTCTCGGTACGACCATCAAACGAACGCAGTGCGTTAAAGACTTAGGTGTTCAGCTGGATTCGAAACTAATGTACACGCAACATTTATCGTATGTTGTTGACAAAGCTTCACGGACTCTCGGTTTTATATTCAAGGTTGCGAAGAACTTCAGCGACATTCACTGCCTAAAATCGCTCTATTATTCTCTCGTTCGTTCGACACTGGAGTACTGTTCAGCGGTCTGGAGTCCATGCTATGATAATGGCGCCGAAAGAATCGAATCTATTCAACGCCGTTTTCTTCGGTTCGCACTTCGTAGACTTCCTTGGAGCGACCCTTTTCGTCTTCCTAGCTACGAAAGTCGGTGTCAGTTGGTCGACATGGAGCACCCGAGCTGCGGGTCCGTAGAGATGTCTGTAGAGCTTTAACTGTTGCAGATGTGCTACAAGGAAGAATCCTTCAACAGATTAGCATCAACGTCCAACCAAGGCCAATGCGTCACAACTCCATGCTCAGGCTTCCTTTTCGCCGCACCAACTATGGGTTGAATAGCGCTATTCACGGGTTGCAGCGAACCTTCAATAGGGTGGCGTCCATTTTCAATTTCCATCTGACGCGGAACGCACTTTGTCGGAGATTTTCTACCCTTTTTAGAACAATTGACGCACGTAGTTAAGATAGTGTATAGCTTTAATTATTTTATTTTTACTTATTTATTTTTGTGTCTTGACTCCACTTAAGAGGTTATGTACTCGTTTCTTATTGTATTTTTTTCCTATTTAACATCATTAGAACCTAAACTTGGTCTGTTGATGTATACTTCAAATAAACAATAAACAAAAAAAAATCCGCTTACATGCCACTAGTTTTCGTCCAGCTGGATTGTCCACCAACTCCCAGCTTCCGTTGCTTTCGTGAGACTTCATCTCGTCAGTCATTGCATTCCTCCACTCAGCACTCTTTTCGCAGTTCAAAGCTTCCTTGGCGTCCTCGGCTCTATCGGCTCCCCTGAGGAAAGTGTGCCTGCTGCAAAAATCGCCTCAATCAAGCGTTGTGGTGGTAAACCCTTTGTTGACCTTGCTGGTCGCCTAGTAACCTAATCCAATGGGAATCCATGAAACGACGATTTTCCTTCTAATGCTTTTTCCTTCTGTGAATGGTCCGGACATTCTTCTTCATCTGATTCGATCTCATCGTAACTTTCAACAGCTTCAGCAATATTTTCGATCATCTTCCTATGACGATGCCATCCGTTTGCCCAACTTCTAGCTCTCTAGAGAAGTTTCCTCCAGCCACTCCACCTGATTCCGGAACGACTCGTTCACTACATTTACCTCGACGAACTTCGCATCACGACTGATGAGAATCGTATCGTTCGTGGGATTCGGGAAACTGTAAGCTTTTCTGCCAACTGCAAACCCAACGAAGATCGGTTTCATTGCTTTCGGATCCAACTTCCTACGTTTTTCCTTTGGCACATGACCGAACGCCTACGAACTGAAAATCCGCAAATGGATGTACGACGGTTTCTTGTTTTCCCACAGCGCATAAAGCGTTGTGAAATAAATCACACGAACGTTATAGGTTTAACAGAAATCAAATCAAATCTTTTTCTCAATATTTATTTTCCTCAAGTGTCATGATCCACTACACTTTTGCAATAATAGATTTAAATTTCACCCTCACGCCCAAACTTTCGTTCCTTTGATAAGACTCCTGCCATCAAGGTTCAGACAAGCTTCTCTCCTCTGGTTGTGTACGCTTCTGTCCACTACTGCTTGAAGTTTTGAAGCGATTTTGACCCTCCAACCATTTTCCGACAATCAGCCTTCATTATTGCCCAACATTTCTCGATCTGTCGATGCGCTGGACAGTTTGGACATTATTTTCCTCGTACCATTTCTTCGTCACTGTTGAGTAGTGGCGAGATGCCAAATCGGGCCAAAATAGGGTGTTTTGAGAATGCTGCTTTAGAAGTGACAATAGACAACATAAGGCACTCTTTGATGTAGATTTCACTGTTAATATTCCCGGTTGAGATGAATGATTGGCTAATTTTACCGCATGCAGAGATGGCTTGCCAAACGAGGTATTTTTTCGCAACTTTTTCTATCTTCTGTTCTTTAAACTTGGACTCTAGGCTTCCTCTGTCCTTCATATTGTAGAATTCATTACCAGGGATTTATGAAAAGTCAGCCTTCTCGTATGTTTCATCGTCCTGTATGTTTGGTTAACAACGAATCATATAGCTTTCGGGCCCGACTTTTTGCTTTTTCGAGCCCTTTATCATCTCGGTGAGGTTTCTTTTGAGCTTTGAATGATCTCAGTCCACATCTCGCTTTAGTGTACTGCATAGTTGACTAAGCTACATCCACTTTTTGACAACATCTCTGACCGACAAATTGGGCTTCCTCTTGAATACTTTCACTACTTGTTTCTCATCTTGTTTGTTGTGTGTTCCCCTTTTCGACTGCTTGGTTGGTTTCCTTTGAACCATTTTGGTTTGAAGAAACCTGCTGATGACATTCGACACCGTTTGTGTCGACCGAATTAGCGATTGTTTTCTGTAAACGATTGGGATTTTCTAACCAGTTGTCCAAAATAAGATTTCGTAGCTCCTGTTGTCGAGACGCCGTTTTCAAAACTTCGATTTAAAAGTACATTATGCACGTCGACACGAAGGTGAAAACAGGGGCTGGATAGTCAAGAAGAAGAAAAAGAAAAAGTTGTTTGCTAAAGAAGTACCAGCAACAATCAAAATGTAACTAGCGATTTGAAATTGACTCACTGTTGTAGAACCCCTTATACACCTTGCAGCCTGCACCTTGCAATACATACTTGCGCTTTTCGGTACTAGAATCTTTGTTTTTGTTCTGATTCGCTGGGTTATTTTGACAGAATATTTGAAGTTGTGTTGGGACCGTGCGTGCGACCGATGTGCTGGTACTTCTTGAGCCAAAAACTGTTATCTACTTTCTTCTTGACTATCCAGCCCCTGGTACCAGCACATCGGTCCCAAACTCGTTCCCAAGCTTTATGAATCACCACTAAAAAGATAACTCACAACGAAAAACTCCTCAAGTTAACACAGCGAATCAAAATAAAAACAAAGATTCTAGTACCGAAAAGCGCAAGAATGTAAAGCCCGATTCAAAGTAAATTTGGACGCATTCAAGTGATCATAACTCAAGAATTAAACAACAAACACGGTTGATCAAAACGTCAAAAAAAGGGGATATATTTTTTTTTAAATCAGTTCGTTGATTTGTTAGGCTCAGGCGTGTGTAACACTTTACGGAGCCGATATTCAATATTGTTATTTACAATGTTTATTTTTCAATTTTAGTAAAATGGGGTGCCAATTACTGGTGGCTAGCGCGAGGTTAATGGGTCACATTATCGTTTGGAAGGGGCTAGGCAGGAAACTTATTGAAGGTAATATTTGCTGCTCATGGTTGCGACATCTACCAAATCCACGGTCCCTGCCGTCCCTTTCAGGAACTAAGCCGCAGATGGGTGACCACTGCTTGCTGGGCAGGTACAAGTAGCACGGAAACAAAAGGATAGTATAACTGGGACACAATGGCAGGGAATTTACTAGACTGGAGGGGAGGGGGTGATGACATTACACTCTTAGATCAGACAAACAAACAAAGACAAAGAAATTCGTAAATCGCTTGCATGTTGGGGAGATCACGCATTCCCAGAACATCTCTTACCTCGCGGGAGGGTTGTCTACCTCGGGCCACTAGGGTATCCAATAGTCGTGCTCTGGAGGCATCATTGCCCGGGCAATGCCAAACTGCGTGATCGATGTCATCATAACCGGTTCCGCACCTACATATGTTGCTATCGACGAGATTAATTCTGTAGAGATGTGCGTCTAGCGAGTAGTGGTTGGACATAAGTCTTGATATCACACGAATGAAACCGCGACTCAAATCCAGACCTTTGAACCACGATCTCGACGAAACATTTGGAATAATGGAATGTAACCACCGCCCAAGAGAATTACTTGTCCAATCGTTTTGTCAACTTTGAAGAGAACTCTGACGTAATAATGGGAAAAATTCATCGTGTGAAATTCTTCTTTCAAAAATTTCGCCTTCTTTTGCGCCCACCTTTGCTAGAAAGTCCGCCTTCTCATTGCCTGGAATTGAGCAATGTGAGGGGACCCATGCAAAGGTAATTCTAAATGATCTTTCAACCAAAGAAAGTAAGATGAGTGCCTCACTGTTTTCATCGACCGGAGGACCTCAAACAAAAGGGTATTTATTTAGCTTTCAAACGATATAGGGGAAAGTGCTCTAATGTAGGTCTATGGATCTAGAATTGGATAGAATTTGCCTGTCCTTTAATTTTTCCCATATTGATGGGTCAACGATTCAATATTACTGTGTGTTTATGATTTTAAGGATAAAAAAAAGGTGAAAACATGTTTACCTCGAGTTTTAAGCATACAGTGACCGGCAAAAATAAAGATCCACCTTTGATCAATGTATTATTGTTGAGAAAAAATCACGTCTTTTTGAAAAAGTAGGGTATTCCAATACATGTTTCTGAAAAATAAACATAGACGAACCATTGCAGTACAAAAATAACGATCACTTTTATTCCTTGCATAAAATAAAAAACAAAATTATTGGAGTTTAGTAAAATACGTATGACATAAAAAATGACCCACTTCATGTATGAATAAAAAAAAATAATCGAAAGAGGAATCAACTCTTCAATAGTCGATATGACCTCCCTTCGCTTCAATGATGGACTGCAATCGTTTCGGGATGCTTTCGACTAGGTTTCTGAGGTGTTGTGGATCCAACTCATTCCAGGCCTGCTCCAGTGCCGCAAAATATGTTTGCTTGTTTGTTACGTGGGGTTTTTCGCCTCTATTGTCGAGAGTTGCCCAGAGATTTTCAATTGGGTTTAAATCCGGGCTCTGGGGAGGCCATTCCAAGGGTTTAATTCGACAGGCACGGAAAAAAGCTTGTGTTTTCTTGGCCGTATGCTTTGGGTAGTTGTCTTGCTGAAAAATGTAACTTTCTTCCAGACCCATTTTCAGCAACGATTCTTCCATATTCTCGTTCAGAATATCTATATACCCATCTGCCGTCATAATACGACTGATTAGAACCAGATTCCCCACTCCAAACCATGAGAAACACCCCAGACCATGATATTTCCACCGCCGTGCTTCATGGTCCCTTGTAGATGTTTATCCTTCAGCCCTTCATCGCTTTTCCGCCAAACTCGCAGTCGTCGTTTTCTGTTGAACAGCTCAAACTTTGATTCGTCTGATCAAACAACCCGTTTTCAGAACTCCAGTGGCTTATTCATATGGTTTCTTGCAAACCGCAATCGCTTCTCCTTATTCACCCTACTTATGAACGGCCGTTTCCGAGCAAAATGACTTTTCAAACCGTGCTCAGCAATACGTCGCCGAACTGTACGATCGGATATCGAAAGGCTTAGCTTTTCTCTGAGCGCACGGATGGTAACAAACGGATCCTTTTTAATTTCTCGGATGATTCTAGTGTCTTCGCGGTGATCAGACTTGCGATTGCATCCATGTCCTGTTCGATCTGCGACACTTCCAAGCGTTTGGTGTTTTAAAACTATTTTCTGCACTGCACCACGGCTTACACCATACTTTTCGGCAACTTTGCGCTGAGATTCGTTTTTTGAGCAATCGCGCACGATAAGATTTCGAACTTGGACTGTTATTTTCTTTCCTCCCATGATCGATTCTTAAAAAACTCGTCCCTTGGGCTAAACTCACAACTGTAGCAATTATCTGTGATGGATGTAAATAAAGGAATGTCAAAATCATGATCAACAAGGGGTAAGCCAAGAGGATGTACACGGAAAGTATTTTTTTTTCCTAGTGGATCTTTTTTATTGACATACCGTAAACACAAGCTTATTTCGTTTTTCACATGCAGTTGGCTGAAATGAATGTGTATATTCAAACTTTTACGCTAAGCCTCATGAATAATACCCAAATATGTACAGTACGGGTAAGAAAGTTGCTATTGATACGAAGTTGTAAAGATATCTATGCCTGATTAGTATACGGCTCGATGGATCTTTTTTTTTGCCGGTCACTGTAGGCCGAATCCTAGATCCATAGACCCTCATTAGAGCACATTCCCCTATAACAAGTTATTACATTTCACCGTTTGTAACGAACTGTCGTACTTTACTTGTGATCGATGCCATCATGATCTGCACAGTCGCTGGTGACACTGTACCGGCGAACTTATTCCACTTTAAACGCATTCGTTGTGCATTTGTCACTTCTTTATCGCATCTTCGAAGTTTTCGCTTGAAAATTGCCCAATATTTTTCGATCGGTCTGAACTCAGGGCAATTCGGAAGATGAATCTCTTTGGCCACGAAATTAACATTGTTTGCAGCATACCATTCTAGTACCTCCTTAGAGTAGTGGCAGCTGGCTAGATCCGGCCAAAACATAACGTTGGTCTTGTGTTGCCGAATGAAGGGTAAAATCCGCTTTTTCAGACACTCTGTAATGTAAACCTTCGACGTCATTGTGTGAGATGTGATGAAATACTTGGTTTTCAGGCCACAACTGCAGATTCCTTGCCAAATCATTAGATTCCGAGCAAACTTATCAGCAAAAACAAATTTATACCTGTATTTGTTTATAATCTATTTTGACATATGTTCCGTCATCCATTAAAATACAGCCATCAAATTTCGTCAAAACTCGTTCGTATAGTAATCGCTTTTTGGCCACTAAATTTTGGTTTGGGAGCGATTCGGATGTTTACTGGCACAAAAAGACTTATATCTTTCTCTTGAAAGGATTTTTTTTTAAATTCTTTATTATAGTGGCTTTCAGCCTCCTGGGCTGGTTCGCCACTTCTCTTGAAAGGATGTTACGCACGGTGGAAACGTTGGAATCGTATTTCTTTGCCAAATCACGTATGAAGACACCTGGGTTGCCTTTCACGTACCTCAACACCTTTCTCCTCATTTCGTTGTCCCTAGTGCCACTTTTATGATAGATGCGCTCTGCTCTATCCACACTCAGGGTATCCTTGTAACCTTTGATTGCAAGACACACCGTTGACTTTGGGAATTTTAACACTTTTGCTATTTTTGAGGCAGACCACGAAGGATTCTCTAGATGTTTGTGCACAATTAATTTTCTTTTCTCAAGTTCCATGATCCGTAATTTCGAGATACGTCGATCAATCGAGAAAAACTTTTCACCAATTTCTTTGACTCGTCAATGAAACATCAACAAATGCCTTTCAAAGGTTTTTTGTTCCAACTACCAGGGACGCGGTGGTGCAATAAACCGTGCGTCCAGATTTACTTTGAATCGAGCTTTACCGGTAATAAAATCAAACAACTTACCGGGGAGTTTACGCCCCCGTCCACTGCGCCTCGTGATCACTTCTGAGGAGCAGTTCACACATTCTGGTTGCAGATACCAGGGAGCGCGGTATCAGCGTCATCGTAATCGTCCTCATCAGATGTCAGGTAATCGTCCGGTGCAGCCTACTCAGGCTGATCGATGATTGATCTTGATGGTTGCTTGATGGGAGTTCCGGTTCATCATCAAGATCTTCTGTCTCATCGTTTCTATTTCGAATACCACGTCCCTCACAATAAAAATCTTCCACTTACACACTTAGATTATTTTTACAGAAATCTGTAAAAATTTACCGAACGTTCAGTAATCCAATTTAACGGATTTCGGTGAAATTTTACAGTTATCTGTAAATAAAATTACCGGATTTCGGTAAAATTTCACCTAAGTGTATGCCGCAGATCCACAATGCACATTTACAAATTCAGGCATTATTGTTGGCATAGAAAACAATCAATTAATAACTCTGGAAACCCTTCCAGTATACTAAGTTGAGAGCGTGTGAAAGCTCTTTGAGAAGATCATATTTGTCTTGTATAAACTTGTTATTTTCGTTCACTTGCGTTACCACTTTTCCAAACATTAAGACTAACTCATATTGATATGACCTGGACACTTAAAAAAATGTTCCTTCTCTTTCAGCTGACTGAGGACAACGTGGACATTGCTGCCAGCATCAAGGCCCTGGCGAGGAGCGTCCATGGCGACGCTGTGTTCGGCGATCTGCCCCGGCCGCAGATCCAACGATTCAGCACCCAGATCTAATTCTACTGTAAGTTGAGAGTAGAGTCCTACTTGTCCTGATCTTGCACGAAGGCAAACTTCCCCTCCCTAAGATAAACGAAGCAACAATTGGAAGAAAGTAGAACGACTACGTCTAGGGCTAAGTCGAGCATGTTGTCGATTTTTTGTTTCGTGTTTACTATTTTTATTAAGGATTTATTATAACTGCGCTAGTAATGCGCGCGGCAGCCTTCTCTGACCGTTTCTCGGCTGGTTACATGTTTTTTTTTTTTTAATGGAGATAGTTTTTTAATCATCTTTGTAGTTTTGTAAGTCATACTCAATACCAACAACAGCAGCTTTTTTTTTTGTTTGGATGCAGCTTGCAATGATCGATCGAGTTGATCCAAATCTGCTGATAAATTTGTTTGTCTCACTCGCAGACTCCGATGATTTGTATGCAAAATTTTAATGAACTGTGAGCTTGAGTTGGAGAACGAACTTCCCATGGGAGTGGATTTTGTTTTGTTTTGTACGGTTTTTTTTGGACATCAGAAGTCTAATTTTTCAATATCTCGTTGCGAACATTTACTTACCTTAAGTTATACTTTTTGAACGAATGATATTGATGTTCTGTCGAGTTTATTTTTTCTTTCTTTTCAAAATCAAAAGTTCATAATCATTTTTTGAATCTTATACTCAAGCAATCAAGTAGAGGAAGAAAGGAATTTGAATTTAGCATTCAAGTTCGATCGGAAAAAAGATCTGTTCTGATAAGTAGGTATCGTAGCAGTCGAAAAGTGGATTAATGGGTTAAATAGACAAGCGCTGGAGATTTATTATCTAACGAATAGGCTATACATGTTGTATGAAGAGATAGACACAATAGCGTGTCTATTGTGAATGGTTAGTCGAGCAGATTCGAGAGCTTTGTTTGATAATATAAAAATACATCATGAAAAGATAGATTTCCATACCCTTATTCAATCCGTTCTAGTTGAACAACAGTCCGAGCTATATTTTTCATATATGTATACTTATTAAATTGCAAGCGTAGGCGCCTCTATTTTCCTATGGCTTTGTTAAACCGCGGTAGAACGACCTCTTTTGTGATTAGCAAGACGACCCCGGTTGGTTAACGTGAGAAATAATGTGAGAGGAAATGCAGTACACATGGCAAGTACCAGGGAGATTCACACCATTCCCTTCCCAAACAAGTGTACTTTTTAAAGTCTGTTGTATCGAATCGATTGAATGTTTATTAAACCACATGGTCCTGCCGCTGATCGAAGCGCAACGCCCAAAAAGAACTAATTTTTACTTTTAATTTTCTAGTAGTTTTAAGAAATTGAAGAACAGAATATCGACATAAAAATTTCATCTCCCTTTTTATTACCTTAACTACCTCCCAATAATTATTGTAAATCGCAATTATTATCCAGTTGAAGAGTAAAGCATTTGCTAGTATAGTAGTTGTTGCTTCTTCTTGTCCCGTACAAGTTATGTTCACTATTATATCCATCTGCATGCATATTAAGGTCCTTGAATGATTAGAAAACGCAGCAATACAAATCTATGGAAAAATATATCCGCTCATTCAACGGCCATAAGCCGACCTACGGAAACAAAAGCATATACTTTCTTCTTATACACCTACCTTCTCTTTAACAACAACAACAACCACTACCGAACCGTATATCAAAAGCTAAAATAAAATATACAACAGAGGAGTCAGAGAGAAAGAATGAAAAAGATCTACAAATTAATAATTAAAATCTAATAATAATAATAATTATACCTACCTAAATATCCGTATTGCTGTAGCTGTGTAGTGCGATTTTCCAAAATCCTTTCAAAAATGTCGAACAGAGTGTCTTTTTTGGATGCAAAAGAAAACCCAAAACTGTTGTGTTAGCTGGAGAATATAACGCAAACAAAACGAAACGAGAGAAATAAAAACTATCATATAAAGTATATGAAAAATGACAAAGTAATGTGGTTTTCTGAGTTTATTTATGTTGAGAATAATGAGAAAAAGGCCCATAGCGGAATATTATGATTATGAGATCGAATGATCCCAGATATTTATCCTGGATTAATCTTCTGGCCTTCGCATTCCCTTGTTGTCTAGAGACGGATTCTACTACACCCGCATATGAAGCTTGCAAGACTGGCAGCACTAAAGTTCTGTCCAGTTAGAATCCGGAATAACTTATTGTATTGCACCGGCATGGAAAGTGACCGCTGCAAGAATTCTTTTACAGCGGTTTGTTTACCTAGGCGCCCACTTTCTGTGGTATAAATTTCACGGTGTTTCGTGCAGTGAGTCAAAAGTTATTCCAGATGGAAACCGAGAGGAGAGAAAAAATTCTGCACACCCACGTTGATACTCCAACGTGGTCCGCAATAAAAATCGCAAAAACGTTGAAAATCGCCAGATCAACCGTGTATGATATGCTCAAACGTTTCAGGGAGCGAAAGAGCGTGAATCGAGTGCCTCAAGGTAAGCTTCGTAGTGGAACATATGACCGCAAGCTGAACCAGAAGGTGTTGAGAACCGTCAGAGGAAACCCTGGACTATCAGATAATGAAATGGCACAAAAATACGCTGCTGCTCGCAGTGCCGTTCGAAGAATTCGTTTGCGAGCAGGATATCGTTCTTATCGAGCCAGCAAGCCAGAAACAGAACGTTTAAGCAAAATTTCGTCACCAAAACTCGAGCTCGGAAATTGTACCATTGTTTGACGAAGTACCAAGGATGCCTGCTCATCGACGATGAAACCTACATCAAAATGGATTTCGGACAGCTTCCTCGCCAAAAAGTCTACATGGCGACGGCACGCGGAGATGTTCCTGCGAAGTTTAAGTTTGCTTCTATGGACAAATTTGCCAAAAAAAAAACTGATGATTTGGCAAGGGATATGCACCTGCGGAGCAAAGACCAAAGTGTTCGTGACGAACAAGACGATGGACTCGAAGTTGTACAAGGAAGAATGCCTCAAAAACCGCGTACTACCTTTCATCAAAGCCCACAAAGGTCCCGTGAAGTTTTGGCCAGATTTGGCGAGTTGCCACTACAGCCGGGAAGTCATCCAGTGGTACCGCGATAATAACGTAGATTTCATCGATAAAAACATAAATCCACCCAACTGTCCGCAGTTCCGGCCCATCGAGTGATTTTGGGCAATAATGAAGAAGCTTAAGAAAAGTGGAAAAACGGCTCGGGACGCGACTCAGATGACCAGAATGTGGAACAAACGTGCCAAGGAAGTTGACTCCGGAGGTGTGCAGCGTTTGATGGGAGGAATAAAGAAGAAAGTGCGAATTTTCATTAGAAACAAAGAGAAATGATTTGTATTGATATTTTTTCCTTAAAGAACAGTGAATTACCTTTGTTTTGATGTATTGAGCTTATTTGTAAGTCAATCCGTTACCGAGATACAGATGATTTTATTATCCCGGATTCTAAATGGACATAGCTTTAGCAGATCGCTCTGTTTATACGTTCGATTAGCTATTTATTTTTCTCGTGTAATACCGTCGAGTTCCGTGTTTTTTGGTGGTTGGGGGTGGGGGTTCCTTTTCTTTGGGGTTTTTCCCCCGCGTCCGCAACTCCTTTTTTTCCCCCCAAAAACAGGGGAAAAATCCGCAAATTTGTCGTGTTTTTTGGGGGGGGGGGTGGGTTGTATGGGGTGGTGGTTGTGGGGAAGTGTTGCTCTTTGTTTGGTGGGGGGGTTTGACGCACCCCCATGTTGTTTGTGGGGGGTGGGGGGCAAGAGAAAAACCTTTTTTTTTGGGTGTGTTTTTGTGTGGAATTTTTTAAAGCTATTTTTTATGTTTTTTTTTTTGTGCTGGGGGGGGGGGGGGGGGGGGGGGTGTGAGATGTGTGTTATATATAAATAAATAAAAAAAAAGCAAAAAACATAAAATTTTTTTTTTTTTTTGTTTGGCCGGGCTAACGTTTACACACGTTTTTCAAGAAAAGGTCTATTGACATCAATGTCTGTTCTCTGTGGTTAAGCCTTGTGGCTTTGTGACGTGTTCCGGAACACTGTAACCTTATTTCCGCTAATGAGGCTGTCTCACAGTTCGAGTCCCTCAAGCAGGATGTGATAAACCTTCTGGCTGCTGCATGTGGATTACTTCTTCGTTGAACTTCCCTTGCAGAAAAGCTGTGACTGCGTCCATTTGGTCCACCACCAATTCACACTTTTTCCGGTGAATAAACCTTGTCATAATCGAATGCCTCGTTACACATGGTCGCATCACTCATCTGCTCGGCATCAGGAACCACATCACCACGTGTATCGCTTGTCCTCGATACAGTCCTGCAGTATACGTACTATAGGTAATGAAATCTGAACACTTGCCTGGAGGCCGGCGCTCCCGACTGCCTCGCCTTAACTCAAGCTAGTCTATCTAGTTCCGGTTGGAGAGCGATATTAAGGTGGTGCGTAGGTGGTCTCTTGGAACGTGAAGCAGCAGCCGCCGGTAACCTTATCATCCTGAGAGGCGGAGTATTTGGCTTTATGCACGACAATCTTAGAGGCGCTATGGTGGAGTAACCTGTTAACCCATATATTTGGTGAGATAGTCATTCAAATCTTGTGACAATCGATCTGCAATTTGCATAGCCAAGAACGGATCATCCAACCCAAGAACCAAGCACGTGGACATCTGCTATCATTTCGTCCACGAAGCAATCGACAGTGGGTCGGTCGTGGTTAACTACGTATGTAAATACCAAACATCAAGTCGCCGATGGATTCACCAAGCCACTAGTTCAAGCTAGGGTCATGAACTAGAAGCAATTTCTAGGAATTGAGGCTAGGCCAACGATCAAACCGAGAAGACCTATAGTTTCACTTTTCTATAATAATGAAAAATTAAGAGGAGTAGGCTTTGCATTTGATAAAAAAGAAGATGTTTTTCTTCGTCATGTATGTTTTTTAATTGAGAAATTATCGTGCTTTCGACCGAAATTAATATCTAAAATGTATCAAAGTGATTTTGAACGGGATTTGCTGATGTGGCAGCAGCCTTGGTGAGATCTATCTGAATATAATTATATTACAAAGCGTTTTCCAAATTATACTCAACGGCAGCACCATTTTCAGTCAAATAGAACACCCTGATTTGCACCTACAGCTCGAGGTGGGTGAAGACTCCAAGAAGTTGCTAATTAGGAGAAAGTGCGGCCTAGGATTTCGGGGACCAGCGAGCACGAGCCACGATCGGGCTCTTGATGGAGAGCAGTCAACATGGCCTCATCAAGCAGGCGAAGACAGCTTGTGAAGCCTGGGAGAAGTTGAAGGACCACTTTGAGAAGCCAACTTTAACTTCCAAGATGTCCTATCTACGGAACCTGATAGCGAAGCGATACAGCGACGGTAAGGACATCGAGAAGCACATCGTCGAGATGGAAGAAGTCTTCGAACGTCTATCGGTGGCAGGACTGAAACTGAACGATAAGTTACAGGTTGCCTTAGTTTTGAGCAGCCTTCCGAAGTCTTTCAACGCGCTGAAGACCGCACTCGAGAGCAGAGTTGATGACGAACTCACGTTAGAACTGGTGAAAACGAAGCTCGTCGATGAGGTAACGAAAAGTGATAACTATAACAACGAGACCGGTCTGCGGGCAGCTTCTGGTACGGAGCCAATTATTTGCCATTACTGCCAAAAACCGCGCCATAAGAAGCGAGATTGTCGGAAACTGGCCAGTGACCAAGAAGAAGCGAACCGGAGCGACAAGAAAAATCGAAAAACTGCGTCCACAGTGAAGACGGTTCGTGCAGATCTGAGTGGCGAAACCACTTTTATGGCGAGAAGACCAGGTACAGTAGGATGCTGGGTCGTTGATTCCGGGTCGACATCACATATGTGCTCTGAAAAAGACTTTTTTGTGAACCTGGATGAAACTATCACCGAACATGTGGCACTCGCCGACGGCAAAATGACAGTTGCGAAGGGCAAAGGGATTTGCCGTGTTGTTTGCTGTGATCTGGAAGGAAAAAATATGACAGTTATCCTTACAGATACACTCTATGTGCCGATCCTCGAGTCAAATTTGATCTCGGTACGAAAACTGGTGATGAAAAATGGGACAGTAATCTTCGATTCAAAAGGATGCACGATTCTGAAGGATGAAAAGGTTGCAGCTGGTGCAGTCGTTTCTGACGTATTGAAGCACGTCTACAACGCGATGAAGGCGGAAGGAAAATGCCACACAACCAACTGCCAGCACACGTGGTACCGAAAGATGGGTCACCGTGACAATAATGCCGTGAAGGAATTGGTGCAGAAGAATCTAGCAACTGGTTTGCAAATCGAAGACTGTGGATTGCGAATTCAATATGAGTACTGTCTGGAAGGAAAGTTAGCGAGGCTTCCGTTCCCGAAGCAATCCAAAAGGATATCAAAACAACCGTTGGATTTGGTCCATGTCGACATGTGTGGCCCTATGAAAAACGTCACGCAGAATAAGTGCCGCTACTACCTGACTGTAATCGATCATTTTTCTTGTTACAAAACCGTGTATTTCCTGCGCGAGATATCCGACGCTAAAGAGAGACTGAAATAATTTGTGATGGAGATGAAGACAACCTTCAGCCGGCCGCCAAAGATCATTCGTTCTGATAATGGAGGTTTCAAGAATGGAGCAATGGAGGATTTTTGCAGACGAGAGGGCATCAGGCAGCAGTTCATCACACCACACACTCCACAGCAGAATGGATTTGCAGAAAAATAAAGATGAACGTCCACGCAACGTAACGATTGGACCAACTGAACCGAGGATCTCAAACCGGATAACGAAAGGAGTACCACCTTCGAGATACGGAGAGTTCAGCCAGGTTGCCATTCAGCGGATCGCTGAGCCACGGACCTTCTCGGAAGCTCTGAGTGGTCCTGAGCTAGAGCAGTGGAAGAAAGCCATTGACGAGGAATTTACCTCATTGCAGGAAAACAACACCTGGAAGATCGTTCAATTGCCCACCGGTCGGAAGCCAGTGGGATGCCAGTGGATATTCAAAAAGAAGCTGAATGAACAAGGAAATGTAGCGAGATACAAGGCGCGCCTCGTTGCACAGGGCTTCAGTCAGAAGTTTGGCACTGACTATGACGAAGTCTACGCACCTGTAGCCAAACACACGACATTCCGGTTACTTTTGGCAGTAGCTGCCCGCCGAATGATGGACGTGAAGCACGTTGACATAATGTCAACGAAACGAAACGATCTTCATGCAACCAATGCCTCGTTGGTGCTTTGCTTTATGTGGCCGTTTGTAGAAGACCAGATTTGGCTATTACAGCGTCTATTCTCGGGCGTAGAGTAAGTAAGCCGACGGAAACCGACTGAACGGAAGCAAAGCGAGCCCTGCGGTACTTGAAGAGCACTGCCAGCCTGCGATTGAGACTAGGAGGAGAAGGAAACCTTGAAGGCTATGCAGACGCGGAATGGGCTGGAGATCGGACTGATCGGAAATCGAATTCCGGATTTGTGTTCAAACTTGGAGGAGGACCGCTTAGCTGGACATCACGAAAGCAGGATTGCGTTACGCTTTCATCAACCGAAGGGGAGTACGTAGCTCTAGCAGAATCAACCAAGGAGTTACTCTGGATCATCAAACTGAAGCGAGACCTTGGCGAGGAAATCCAGTACCCGGTTTTCATCCAGGAGGACAAGCAAAGTTGTATCAACATGCTACGAAACGATGGCGACACCCGGCGTACCAAGCATATTGACACCAGGTACAACCTTGTCCGGGACCTGAGGAATTCTGGAATCCTGATCGTTCGGTACTGTCCAACCGAATTCATGGAAACGGATGTCCTTACTAAGCCGCTACCACGAATAAAGCTGGAAAGATTACGAACATCAATTGGCCTGCAAAGGATCGTGTTAGAGGAGGAGTGTTGAGAAGCCGTAGGCCGTCGAAGCAACATGATCGCCTTAAACTAAAGCATACCATGATATTGTTAGTCTGTAAGAGTTTGAGAAATAAATTTACTTCTTAATTGACCATAGACTAGACTAGTCGCTTTTACTTATACGACCTCCAAGAGTGAATTGTCGATCGACTTCGGAATGTTGGGATGCTTTCGATCGGTTAAAGCCAACGCTTCAATCAAATCTGCTGCTGACGCATTATGACCCCAAGCTCCCAATCGTCGTGGCATCAGCGGACTCTGATGACAGGATGAAGGTCGTGCAACACCCTTCGAGGACGTTCGTACCCGCGGAGCGCAACTGTTGACAACCCTCTCGCGTTGGTCTATCCGGTTACCAAATCGCACAAATATTTGCTGGGACGCCTTTTCTCACTGTTGGCCGACCACAAACCATTCCTTTCCAAATTTTTGGAAATTCGGTGGGATGGAAGGGAACCGATTTCAATGGTGGGGTCTCACGATGCTGAGCAACGACTTTGAGATTCAACATGTGTCTACGACCTCGATTTGCAATAAACCTGTTGTCCCGGCTGATCAACCGAACCAACCGACTCCAAGAAAAATACGTCATCGCATCCCTCAGACTCGAGGAAGATCCACACTCCAAACCGTTGCTAAACATATCCGAGACGGTTGGGACGCCTGCTCCAAAAATCTCTCCGCTTCAGTTCAATCCTACTTCCACAAACGTGAATCGCTTAGCATGGTCGCCAGATGCGTAATGTTCAGCGTCGTTCCCGACGACTTTCAATAAAGGATCACGCAACAGTTCCATCGAGGCCATCAGAGAATGGTCCGAATGAAGGCACCGCTTATTTACCTTACCAATCAGACCAAGGCCGGTGTGGCCTTTGCTGTACACAGAAGTTGTCTCCATTGTATTCGGCCCATGGCTGTACCTCGCCAGCCTCGCTGTCAGCGGAGGGTCCACAAATCGCCTTGATCTACTTGTCGCCTTGGTCTACTTGATCGATCCACCTTGCTCGTTGCGCGCCTCTTCTTGTAGCCGTCGGCTCGTTTTCGAAAATCATTTTAACTGGGCTTTCGTTCGAGATTCTTACGACACGCCCAGCCCATCGTAGTCGACCGATTTTACTCGGCATCGATAGCAAAATTGAGGTTTTCGTCGAGTGATGCAAACCGTGTTCAACTGCTGGCAAGACTCCTGTGAAGACGATACTGGAATCCTGGCCCGTTCCTTCCAAGGTCCAGTAGATGGAGTCTACTTCCTGGTAATAGCGGATCCCCACTCAAAGTAGCATGAAGTGCACCCACCGATCTGCACCTAAGCTGAGTGAGAACCTACATAGTCTAAGCGTTCGTGCATACTAATCCGTATAGCATGCCGCCACTTTCACTAGCGGGCCCCGTTGTCCCATTAGCTTCCGTGCATTGGTTAAGGATAGGAGGAGATTGATAGGGAAAATTTAGAGAGAAGGAGTTGTGATTGAAAAGAGACAAGCATAACGAAAAACAAAACAAAACAAAAACAGGATATTAGATATTGACTTCAATATTTGGTAGACATAAATTATTTGTTGCCTGAAAAGAAACAAAATTAAGAACAAAGATAGAAGTGAAACCTTGTAGTCCCCCGGATGTTTGAAGAGCTTAGAGCACCCGTACCGGTGCGCGACTAAACTATATTTGATCGCCCTCACCATCACTTCAAACCGTATCGGGCGCAACTAAAAGCGCTAGCAAAATTGTGGCACGACTATCGGAAAGCATCAGGCGCTCAAATTTAGCAACGCGATAGTGGCGCGAGAGAGGGTTGCTTATTCGACTGCCAATTGTCAAAAATCTCCGATTGTTTTTTTTTGTTTTTTTTTCTATTTACGCAATAGGATTATGGGCAAATTTTGAATTTGATTTAAAGAAAATTATTGCTTAATCAACTTTAAGTCAATTTGGTTTAATAATAAGAATTTCATCAATAGGGTCGTGCGATGGATTTTTCATGATTTCTCCTGGATAGGCTTTTGGTTGGCATGAAAGAGAACCATTAGCCACAATGGCAACCTCTGGGGTGTCCCGGGCGAACCTGTACACGGAGAAAAAACAGTCCCGTTTGAAACAACAAACTCGTTTGTTAAAATCCAAACTAAAAAAATGTTGTTTGAAAAATCCGTTTTGTTGTTTTAAACCAACGATACTGTTTTGAAACAAACAGGCAGGATGGTTGTTTCTACCTAAAGATATTACCACAAAACAACACAAATTATGGTTGTTCTAAACTAACATATTTGTTGTTTCCACCTTGCAAGAGGTTTATTATTACCAAAACACAGGTTGCGTTGACTCAGGGAAACAATTTAAAATTTTAGATTGATTTAACCAAACTGATATATTATTTGGAGAAAAAGCAACTAAAAGTTTAGTTTGTAACAAACTATTTTTTTTTTGTTATTCCATTTTCCGTCCGATCCCGCTGCATGCTCTATTCGCATAAGTTTTCAACGCAGGTGAAAATTTATTTTAATGAATTTAATGAAATCCTCAAAATAGTATAAAGACTCGCATTAACATTAGTTGATTTCTTTCAGACTGAGAGAGGTCTATAAATGTAAATGAGCGCTTTTCTAATGTTTGTTAGGTTTTTATTCAAATAAAAATTATTGAAATTATTACAAAAGAAATGTATGTGAACGGAAATGTTTGTTGTTTCAAAGAGCAATTCAGTTTAAATCATACTCAAATTTGTTTGAAACAAACCATAAGCGTTGGTAGAACCAACTAACAAAGCGGTTTGTTTTCGAAGCTGACATAATGAAACAACCAACATAATAGTAAATTCAAAGGGTTGTCAGTTGAACTTAACTGCTTAATTCCCTAAACAATTACTCAAAATTTTAGTTTGTTTTAAGCACCGTAGGTAGTCAAATCAAACTTATATGATGTTTGTACCCAATTCAACGTGAAATTCATGAAATTAAATGAAACTAGGTGCTCTGAGGTGCCCCGGGGGAACCTGTAGGAGGGGACATGTGTGTTTTTGCACCAAACCACGTCGTGCGACAGCTCTTTCTTTTTTATTTCACCTGGAGAGTCCTTCGATAGGCACGAAAAGAATAATTTACCACAATGGCCCGTCCGGAAACCTATGGGGTGATTAGGCGAAACTTATAGGAAAGGACATTTATATTTTTGTACCAAACCCCAGTGGTTCCCAGAGAGACCACTGTAACCAAGGTTTTTTTCATGCCAACCGAACGAAATCACGAAGAAAGAGCCATCGCAATTGACTATGTTTATGACGATCACCGAATCTGTCAAACTGATGATGGAGCACTAGTTTAGCAGCGACCGATACAGAACACGGTAACACAATATAGTAGCGACCGGTGTGAGATTGAGTGACTAAACTAAAATGACAGCTCGATGCGCGAGTATTTTAGTCGTCCAGATAGTTGCACCCGATACGGATGCTCTTAGCCATTTCTCTGAAATGATACTTAGAGTTATTGAGGGTTATTCCGAGAGTCGAAGTGACGTTTGTCACTTGGTGAGGAGAGAAAAGTCACCTACAGTGATGTGACTATTCTGGGTAAATCAAATGAAGAGTCACGTCACTGCATGTGACTTTTCTCACTTCAGCAAGTGACAAACGTCACTTCGACTCTCGGAATAACCCTTATTGTATTAGTTGTCTAGTAAAATATAAACCACTCACAAAGTGTTGACGCTTGACAGCCAATTTGGATCAATTCATATCAACTAGTAGCTATTGCAGCCAATCACACTATGGGATAGTGGTTCACCTGTTCCAACACTGAGAAAAAAGACTGGTAATCGCAAACATATTCTAGTTTCATTTAACCGGAATTTCACGTTGAATTGGGTACAAACATCATATAAGTTTGATTTCACTACCTGTGGTGGTGATGTGATGTGATGTGTGATAAGAACCCACCATCAGTGCAAGGATTACCTATGGCTGCAGGACTATTCTCCGCAGGTTGTTCTGAGAGAATAGCCTACGTGATGGCTTCTTGTAGCAGGGTCAGTCGATCTCAGTGAGGACCTTCGGAAGACTACGGCCAGAAGGCCGCGTGTCTTCGCATGACAAGGGACTGGCAACTCCACGAACCCTTGTCCAGTCAACAAATCCTTCGACTGCCTTAGGCTACCCCCCTTGGGCAATCCCCGTTATATAGTTGTTAAAGGAACAGTGGAAATTTTTAGCAAAATGACTTATAAAATAAAAAAAATAAAAAATATTAAGACAAAAAGAAAATTCCAGGGCTATACTGAACTTTAGATTCAATTAACACATCGCTACGCCAACCAGCGTCTCCATGTTTCAGCTGGCAGTCTTTTGTGATCATATGACTCGTGGAGGCGTGAGGTAGGAACTTGTGAGGACCGGAGGTCGGTTGCACTCTCCTTCGAAGTTGTCAACTCACCATTTGAAGCCCTTGATTTCACTACCTGTGGTGGTTTAAACAAACTATAATTTTGAGTAATTGTTTAGGGAATTAAGCAGTTAAGTTCAACTGACAACCGTTTGAATTTACTATTATGTTGGTTGTTTCATCATGACAGCTTCGAAAACAAACAGCTTTGTTAGTTGGTTCTACCAACGCTTATGGTTTGTTTCAAACAAATTTGAGTATGATTTAAACTGAATTGCTGTTTGAAACAACAAACATTTCCGTTCACATACATTTCTTTTGTAATAATTTCAATAATTTTTATTTGAATAAAAAGCTAACAAACATTAGAAAAGCGCTCATTTACATTTATAGACCTCTCTCAGTCTGAAAGAAATCAACAAATGTTAATGCGAGCCTTTATTCTATTTTCAGGATTTCATTAAATTCATTAAATTAAATTTTCACCTGCGTTGAAAACTTATACGAATAGAGCATGCAGCGGGATCGGACGGAAAATGGAATAACCCAAAAAAAAAAGAAATAGTTTGTTACAAACTAAACTTTTAGTTGCTTTTTCTCCAAATAATATATCAGTTTGGTTGAATCAATCTAAAATTTTAAATTGTTTCCCTGAGTCAACGCAACCTGTGTTTTGGTAATAATAAACCTCTTGCAAGGTGGAAACAACAAATATGTTAGTTTAAAACAACCATAATTTGTGTTGTTTTGTGGTAATATCTTTAGGTAGAAACAACCATCCTGCCTGTTTGTTTCAAAACAGAATCGTTGGTTTAAAACAACAAAACGGATTTTTTAAACAACATTTTTTTAGTTTGGATTTTAACAAACGAGTTTGTTGTTTCAAACGGGACTGTTTTTTCTCCGTGTTATTGGCTGGAATCAGGGATGCTTATATTTAAACTTTGTTGTTATATCATAAGTTCTGCATTACACGGTTGCGGTACAGGTCTTTATTTCAAAATTCAATACGTATTTGAATCAACCAATGAATTTAAAACAGCCATTTTTATGTCTGATGGGACTGCAGTCATGCATGCTTCCCAATACCACAATAGGACAAATTTCGCAAGCATCTGCTAGTTTAAGGAGACATACAACATTGATTCTGAGTGGCATTTCTCCGAAATCTCGCATGGTAATTGATGGCACATTTAAGTGAATGGCAACAGGAGCAAGCTTGGCTCGAAAATTCAATTACAAGTGCGAAAACAATGAGGGTTATTCCGAGAGTCGTAGTGACGTTTGTCACTTGGGAGAAGTGAGAAAAGTCACCAGCAGTGACGTGACTCACCATTACATGGAAATTTTGTTCTACCCAGAAGTCACATCACAGCAGTTTACCAAGTCACAAAAGTCACTTCGACTCTCGGAATAACCCTCATTGTATGATTGGGCTACTAAGACCAACCGCACCAATACGGTAATATCGGTAAATTGTTACCCTGTTTGACCACTCGACACCGCACCGGTGGTTGGTAACCGGGTTGGGAAATGACAATTTGCTCGCTCGGTGAGCAGCCGGTTCGTAAATTTGACAACCCGAGACAACCCGAGAGGAGACAACCGAGCCGAGCGTTGCTATGTGAGGAAAAATAAGCAAAACAAGTTGAAACGTTAAAACAACATCTTCATCTAGAAGACTTTTATTTCAATTTGAGTGTTTCCGATTTGTTTTTAAAGTGTTATTTGCTAATTTTACGTTTATTGTGATATGTTGTGAAAAAATGAGTGCATCAAAAGCCCGTGAAGGAATTGGTCGCAACAAGACAACGAAGTGCTTTGCAGGGCTTGGCTAAATGTTTCCCAAGATCCGATCTTTGGGACGAACCAGAACGTCGAAAACCTGTACGGAAGAGTAATTTAAACAATACACTGCACGAAATATTTAGCGAAACGAAACCGGTGCGAGAATAAATTTGAGTCTTATTGTGTTACCTTTTAAGGAACGACCGGTGCGAAAGTGGGTGGCTAAATCTAAATAGGAACGCTCTCTGTCATCAAAATATTACCCAGATACGAACCCACCGGTGGGGATGGTCTAAGAGCAATGAGGATAATTTCACTTCATTTCTTCTTTCAGTGTATAATTTTTTTTTGCAAGTCCCCACATCTACATTTTTTTCTAAAACAATTTCTAGACAGAATAGTCAAAAGGTCGAAAGTAACATTTGTAAACAATGACTTCTAGCGTATTTTTCTGAGATCTTCTTGCTCCCACAAACATAATATCGCCAGAAATCAGAAACAGATACAGGGAGTTATTACCTTTCCGTCGATAGTGGATATAGATGTTAGCAACCTGGCATTTTTAGGAAATTAACGTTTTAAGTCATTGTTTACAATTGTTACTTTCGACCTTTTGACGATTTCGTCTAGATTTCATTACAATCAACGGTTTACGAGTTATGATACTTTGAAGAGTACACAAATGAAAACACGCGGTATTTTGATAAATTACGCTTGAGTAAAACACATTTTTTGACCAAGTGAAGAAACATGTTTTTCCAAACCGAAACCATGTGCTAATATTTACTTGGCTACAGGAAGCCTTCTTTTATCCGATTGTGGTCTTAGTTTAAGAAATTTAACTTTTATTTGTGAGAAATAGTTGATTTTAATGTTTCTTTACAAAAGCAGATCCGCCCATTTCGCAAATTTCTCCGGAAGTGTCGTCTAGTGTCGGAAGATCTAGACAAAATCGTCAAAAGGTAGAAAGTAACAATTGTAAACAATGACTTAAGACGTAAATGCCTGGAAATGAAAGGTTGCTAACATCTATATCCACTACCGACGGGAAGGTAATAACTCCCTGTATCTGTGTCTGGTGCTAATTTGTTTGTGGGAGCAAGCCATCAAGCAGATCCCAGAAAAATACGCTAGAAGTCATTATTTACAGATATTACTTTCGTCCTTTTGACTATTTTGTCTAGAGATGATGCTTCCTTTTTGGCTGATTACACCTAGGAAGTCTCCCTTTCCTTATTTGTACTGCATTTGGGTGAGACGCGCGCTGGTATTGCCTGGGTCTTGGATCAACAGTTTTTACACATCGAGGATGTATGTTAGTCCCAAGCATCATCTGCTGGTTATCAGTATAATTACAGCTGATCTGGCAATAACGGCATTCTCGGGCCGTCAATCATGCTCATGCTAAATAATCAGTTGCGAAATGTTACTGACGAAATAATTATGCATGTCATTATGCGGCTCACTTCTCATTCGCAACAACTCTACAGCACATATGAATCTAGCCGAATGAATCGAAATGATCATTTACAGCACAATCAATGCTAGGGGAATTGAGGAATTTTCTTTACAAAAAAATCCTAGACCTGATCGGGAATCGAACCTAACCACCTTCAGCATACCGTCGCTCTGTAGCTGCGCTTTTACCGACTGAGCGAGGAGAGGAAAACTTGTTGCTTGAACTATTTTAAAATCAAAAGCAGTTTATGAATTCATTTATGAAAAATGCACAGAATAACACGTCTAGTTCCACACGGCGCGTAGAGCAAGCAAAACTTTCATTCTGCGTCTTAATCGAATGGAATACAATACAATCTTAGTTGAATGCAACACACATCCTCATGAAAAATAATGACGGTTCCCGGCAGGATAATAAATTGCGAAGGTCCAGTTGCAACCATTAGATGAACATCAAATCGACAGACACAAGCTTGATCGTCTTTACCAATGTTTATCCTTAAAAAAAGTTTCGCACCAATATGCATCGATATCAGATCAGCCCAAAATGATCCACTTGAATTCCACTTTCGGATTTTCTTTCTTATCGAATCACTGCGAATGAATGTTCACATGGTTTCTTACGGATCTTCATCATTTTTACTCCCTAAAAAGAGTGGAATTAACAGTACATGAACGGCGGCTCCTGATTTACTGATAGTAAGTATCCGGTCGGCGGAAAGAGAACAGCTTCCTGTAGCGCTTGTGGTGGTATCTTTGCACCAGCGGGAAGCGAATCTTCGAGTCGTGGAACTGCTTGATGTGGGCACGACGGGTCTTGGAGGCCTCAACCGATTCGACCTTGATGATCTATTTGGGGGAAATATTCACGTTTGTATAATTGCCTCCAGTCAGTAATACCATAACACAACTAACCTGAATGGAGTGGGCACGGGCACGATGGCGCGAAGCCATATCGCTGTAGCACTGAGTGACAGCACCGCCAATGGTCAGATCACGATACTCGCGGTACATGTTGTGAGTACCGGAACGAGAATCGTAGCGCAGCCAGATGCCGAAATTCTTCACGCGCAGCGGGGTCTTCTCCAGGATACGCTTGACCGAGACGATCTCACCGGTGGCCTTCTTGAACTTACGCAGCTGCCGCAGGAAGTACCAGAAACGGGACTTGGCCACGATCTGGTCCGGTGCGAAGATGTGCATCTTGAACAGAGGCGGATTCGGATCCTTCTCCGAGGGCAGCTTACGCCCGATGACCTGGTATTCCTTCAGCTGTGAATTAGAGGAACAAACGACAACAGAATCAGAGGCAAGGTTATGTTTAGGCAAACTTTGACATTTCCTTGAATGCGAAGTGTTTTGCTGTGGCAATATTTTCTACATGAAATAGTCCGACTGTCGGAAGTATTTTCAATGAACTTCATAATTTTTTTAGAAGCTATGCACCAATGAAATTAACTTAATGTGTTAAATATACTGAGGTTTAGGACAAAGTGAAATGTCTTCAAGAAATAGAAGTTTAAGGTCCACTGGCATTCAGCTGACAGCCGGAGTCGGTCAAAAACACATCACCAAAACACTCATTATTTCGCGAATTACTGGGAAATTCGTCGATATTTCCAGCTTGCGTCATTATTCTCGTCAAGCGCCGCTAAAACACTTCACATCTTTCAATTTTTATCAACGCTAACACGAATAAATTCAATAAAATCAGGGATTTTTACCACTCCTTTAGCTTTCATTTTGACTGCGTTTCATGAAAGAGGAAACGGAAAAGGACTTTGACAGCAGCTGGTTGAACTGAAATTGACATCGCAGTCGGAGCGAGGCGCTGTGAGACTGATAAAGCGGCGCTTCCATGGGTAAATGCACGACAAAGGGGAACAGCTCAAGATTAATGTTTATTTTCAACACACCAATAGAAAAGTAACGCATAATCAAATATGTTACCAATTGATCACTGCCAGGTCCCTTTATTCCACTATATTACGATATACGTTTATGGTATAAACCAATTTATTCTAACATGCGTCATTCAAGTAGCATTAAAGTCGAAAAGAGTCCCACTCCTGTCAAATTATTCAACATTTTACGAGCACTTATGGCTGCCAAGATTGAACTCGGTTTCTGGTAGGCAGTAAACGGTTTCTGGTAGGCAGTGGCTTAGGTCGTTTGACAGCTTATCGATCAGATTTGATCGATTCTCTGTCAAACGGCCTAAGCCATACGTCAAATCGCTTGCTCTCTACCCGAAACCGAGCTCAACCGAGACGGCCATTATTGCTCGTAAAATGCTGCTCAAGTAACCATGAGCCTATAATAGCATGCATATATAGGGCAAATGCATTACGTCTAGTGCATCATTGAAGTTGGATTAAAGCTGAAAAGGGCCCCACTAAGATCGAACTAATGCTATATCTCTTGTTATTCCATACACGGTAAGCTTCCTTTACCCATTAATGGGTACAATTTATTATTATTGTTATTCCTCCTGTGGACATTTTTACCCATTTTAACGTAAAACGGCGTCTACCCATTTAAATGGGTAGACCCAGTTTTTCAGTAAAATGTGTAAAAAATCCACAGGAGGAATAACAATAATAACAAATCGTACCCATTAATGGGTAAAGGAAGCTTACCGTGTAAGACATTGCTAAAGTAGTATTATCAACGATAAACGATTACATACTCGTGTGTTCTTCAGAAATCGCAAACATAATTTGTGATTGGCCCTCGGTCCCTTTCATTTCATGTATCGTAATTTTTGAACACATCTTGAATTGTCAAGATTGACAAAGAGAAACGTCAGTGTGATGTACGTTTCCAACGTATATAAAGTACAAGGTATTATAGTCGATGCAATGTTTATGTAGTGGTACGAAACAGATAAAAGCAAAAACAAAGTTATGAAATGTCTTCAGAGATGCACGAAATTTAAGCAGTTTCGATTCAAAAGCCAGTCAAACGCATGTTTCTTGGTTGAATTTCTGCATGTAGGTATTAAGTAACTCTTGTACGTTACTTAAGTATACAAATTGATTTGATGAATACGTTATTACTGCATATTTTTGAGTCAATTAGCGCTGATATTTGAGGTGATCGAAAATGCGATGATGATTGTTTCTCAATTTTGAGTATAACACCTAGGGGTTAGACAGCTCTACTCTGAGTGCTTTGATGCACCGAGTAACTTGCGAGTAACTTGCGAGTAACTCAATAGATTAAAATTGAATCAATCCTAATCGATTATTATCAGTTGCCAGGGCTTCAAAAAAATTGACTTCCAATTTGTTTGGAAAAAATAATGGACATTCCGCTAATGGCAATAGAAGATGGAACAACGGCTAGCCGTATTTCACGACTATGAGGGTTCTAGGAATATTTTATATGTGATACAATTATCAGGTGTGATATCGGTATTTTTAGATTAGTAATTTGCTAAACATCAATTCTAATAAGCATGAAGCTTGAGTCGGACTGTAGCGGGCTGAGCTCGTTTGCCCTCTTGCCCTTATTCCAGAGCACCAGTTCATAGTCTGACCGTCTGGCGGAATAATGCTGCTATTGCAAATAGCAGGTCAAGCCGGTGATGGGTTTATTCAAAGTATGACTTACTTGGAGACATGAAAATAACTTTTCGAAAAATACAAACGCTAACACTAGAAGTAGTCAATAAGATATCAAATTGTACGAGTAGATATGTAGTTTGAGCGAATATAGGTTATTTTCAAAATCAGAATTAAATAGAGGAATTGCTTGTATACAATTGTGCACACACGACAGCTCATGTACTAGCAAGCGATTTGTTTGACAGCTGGTGTGCAAAAACAGAGAGAAAACAAATAACAGAGCTCGCTTGCTGAGCAACGTGAGTTACTCGAGGTACCTCAAAAGCAACTCTGAAATTGCTCGCGATAAGCAGCTGTCTTACCCCTTGTATAACACTTATTCAGGCATTTTTTCTGAATAATTTTAAGAAAAAGCTTATTTTTTAAAATAAAGTTAACGTATACCAATTTTATTATTGTAATAAAATCTGCATGCGTACGAAAAACTTAAGAATTTAATTTTTATGATTATGATTATCATATTGTTTAATTTCACTTGAAGCCTGGCTAGAATCGCTGTTTCAGGAAGATCCACAACGATATAAACTCGAAAATTAGATAAAATTTATACAACTAGAAGGAACTTCGCGGTGTCTCATTACAAACATGGATGTTTGTTTGCCATCCGGTTTCACTCACATTTGAGTAAAATCAACTCAAAAACGTTAAAACCGAACGTACTCTGAGAAAAATTTCATCGTTGTACCGACAATTAAATCATGGTCAGGATGACTATCGCATATAATGGTTTCAATAACCATGAAAATGGTCGAATTCACCACGTTCATGGCATTTTTGACTATGATCATGGTAACAAGGACTATTCCGACATTATGGAAAATGTTGCATCAACTATTTTTAATGGTAGTTTTGACCATGATCATAGTCGGTTCAAAATCACTATACTGCAATAGTCATCCTAACCCCTAATAATGGTAAAATTGACTATCAAATTCCTCTCTGTGTACACTAAATTGAGTTTCATTGACAAAACTCAATTTGAGTAATCCCCGTTTTATTTTTATTTTGGTATGAAAACGAGTGTCGAGCCCATTGTTTTTCGAGCATTACTCGAAAAAAAAAAGCATTAAAAGAGTTATCGAACAAGAAAATATTTTATTTTTAATTTTCCATAATTCATAAAATTCATTTTTTCCGGCTTATAGCCCTGTATGCAGCTCCTGATGCAGCTGGCAAGTAAAGACCAGAAGTAATTCTTGCCATTTCTACTGAAATTAATTTCGACAATTGCTCCAGTATGGGTGAAATGTCAATCTTCCTTGCAAAGTAATCAAACGGAATATTATTCCACGAGAAAAAGAGACACGGTGGAAAATTTAGCAGGATTTTTTTTATGATTATATTTTCCGAACAATTGAGAAAATTTCACTGAAATTTGGAAAAAAATTGTTCTACGATGAAGCGTTCTTGAGTTATGAATATTTGAATTTAGTGAGGTTCTTGAAAATCGGAAAACTTCAATTTGCGTTTTTCGGACCAAACCTTTACGATAGTAAAATAATCCCCTAATCCGGAAATTTATTTAGTTTCGAGTTGAACTAACTCATAAACATTAAAACAAAAATATATGAAAATGAGTCTTTTTTCGTTCCGCTTTTTTTATTTCGCCGTTGATCCGCAGTAGTGCCCGAGTATGCTCTGTAATATGTAAGTATAATATGTATATTATGTTTTAGTAGTAAAGAGTTGGTGGATCGAAAATTACATTTGTAAAATCAAACGACAAGGCAAGGGCGATGAAATGCTTGCTTACCATTTTCAACACTAAGAAAATCAACCACATCGCCATATAAAAGACATTTTGCCAATAATTCTGGTTTCGATTCATACACCAGAAAGAGTTTCGAAAATGTTTGGTTTATCTGTAATGTAATATATACTATTAAAAATCAACGAATCCCAGTCAAGATAAAACAGCTTAGATACGTTTCCGCATCTAAAGTGGCTGCTATCTGCTCCATGTCGTGACTGGTAATTATTTTTCGAAAACGAATTAGATTTTAAATTAACTTCCGAAGCGCAAATTGACAAAGACGTTATCCGACCGATTTTAAAATATTGAAAAAAATAATATGTAGCTATCTCAAAATTGAGTTTGGCGCAGTTTTCTTGTGTTTTGAATAACAATCAACAATCAAACAATCAAATTTATAAATAGGACTACTCAGCGTTTGACGTTTTAGATATATTTAGTAAAATTGAGTAAAGTTACTCAACATTGAGTAAGATCGAATGAGAGTGTATGTGAGAAGAATATGACAGCTGGCAATATGCTTTATCTTGTTCTCGAGGTACTTTGGTCTTTGTTTGCAGAACGAGGGATCGGCATGAGCATAACAAAATCTGTCAACCCGTTTACTGGGGAGTGCTCATTCGAAAGGGACCGATTTTAATTTTTGAAAAGGACACTGAAATGAAAAAATATTTGTACCAACTGTTCCATCTTAGCATTCTTCTTTGGTATTATTGCATTGGTAATGCATCAGTACATGCTTAAAGCTAATCTTACGCTTCATAACTTGACAACTGTTGAATAGACCTTTCTTGTGGATTTTTTTTATTGACATCAGATACGTTTCAATCCGTAGAGTATACTTTTCTATGAGACCCATTTTTTTAAGCCAGTAACTATTGAAAAACAATAAAAAACTGTTTAATGACCATTACACCCCATATGCGCCCACCTCTTCGTAGACAAAATCAGATACGTCGTTTTGATAAAGTTGTCGAGAAATATTGTTTTGTAACAAGTTTCAGCTTGCGATACCTGGGCTTATTGTCATTTCAAACGTTAACCCGATATATGTTACAAATAAAGACAAACTCACCGATGTTTAGGACACAACAAATCGACCCAATCTGCACGAACACAACAAATCACCCCATTGTCACGAATTGTGTCAGAGAATTATTGCAAAACAGTACTTGAACAGTAAATAATAATAATAATTGAAATGGTTTATAACGATCCTTTCCAGTACGATCAAAGGCAAATTGCGGTATTAAATAAACCTAAGTAAAGCCGAATCACTGTACTTTATTTTATTTGGATATTAAAAAGTTAATAATCCTGATCCACTCCATCCACTAACCGCTCGTTCAACCAGCGTCGAGAGTGAAATCGGAGTCCAATTGATGCCTCCGTCCAAGCTGACGATGCAAACCGATCGATCGGTGTAGCAAAACAGCTTGCCAACTCGGTAGACTAGGCCGATAGGCCGGGCATTGGCGCAAAGATGATTCCCCATTCAAAGCGCCTTGCGGAAGCTTTCCTTGATATTAGCTTGGCGAATAATGTCCTCGGTGAATTGTGTCTTCCAACCCTGGTTCCATCGAGTGACTTGATCGAAATTTGGCGTTTGGTTCAACCACAGCTCCAGTGTTTGAATCCATTTCGGGAAGAAAATGGATGCCATATGAATAGTTTAAATAAGCTCGCTTAATTCCCAAGCTTGGTTCAAGATTTCTAAAACAATAAATAAGTTAGCATTTAAAACATCCACCCTTGTTTGATAGGACCTACCCAAGTTTTGCTGCATGGGATTGATCACCAGTTCGGTCAGACGCAGTTCCAGCTTGGTTATTGTGAGGAACACTTGCAAATCTTCTTCGGCCATCACGCCCTTCCATGAAGTAATCATCGCCCTTGCTGATAGATCCTCCGAATTCCATGCCTTCAAGGCCTTGCTGAGCTTCTCTCGTATCGTAGGATAGATGCTTACTTCCATTTTTGAGCCAAGTATTCCAGCCCACGGTTGAATCCAGATGTGTATTGGAATGGTGTCCGTCAGTGGATCCCAATCTCCAACGGCGGAAGTCAGTTTGTTCATGACAATTTGTTCTAAGACGTTGTCTAAAATCCACGACGGCAACAGCGGTGCCTAAGCGTCCAGCAAGGCAATTATTTGTTTATGCAGTCTTGGATCCCAAGTAGTGGCAGCAGATCGGATTAAGGGGAAAGACAGCTACACAGAGAGAAATTTGATAGTCAATTTTACCATTATTGAGAGTGTTTTTGCGCATTGAAATGTATTTTGCGTATTAATGTATTGTTGTGCATTTATTTTGAATGAATGTAATTTTTCGTGCAATAGAAGAATGATGTGTATTTTGTTTTGTATTTCTGTATTGAAAACAATTAAGGTGAATTGCTGCTCCGTGTATTTTTTCCTATCTTTTATCTCATACATGGCATACATTAACAATATGTGTTAATGTAGAGGTTGTTTGGTGAAAATGAGATTAAACTATTTGATAACAATAACATAAAATGTGATAATATATCTTACATTCGCATTACAGTTTTGACTATATAGCAAATTGTTTTTCGTTATGCGGGAAGACCAGCAGTTTTCCTGAAAATTATCCCTGGTAAGTTTTTTTTTTTTTTTTTTTTCTGTATTATCGAGATTTTTAGCCTCGGGCTGGTTCATCTCCCGTCGTAGTTAATGATGTTTTTCATAACTTGTCCGGGGGTGAGATTTGAACTCGTGACTTTGGCGTGAGAGGTATGGATGTTAACCACTTCGCCGGGGTCGCCCCCTAAGAAAATTATGAAAAGAAAAATGACATCAGTTTTTCAACAATAGAATACAAACGAAAAAATTCCATTCATTTTCAAATTTAATACTAACAAGCCATCACTTGCCTACATCCGAAGAATCGATTGCCATCAGTTAATTGTCATGAACAACTGTATCGCTGGGACAGAAACTATCTCGACTACAGCAAACTATTTAAATATATCCCTTTTCCAACTTGTTTCATCAATGAGGCTATCGAGCAATTCATACCGAAAAAAATCTCGAATCAAAACTACCGCAAAACACCTCTTTTTTTGTTTTTTTTTGCCAGATGGATTCCTCTATAATTAAATACATGAATTTGAACTTAGATTAAAATAAGTATAATGTTCCGCATTTGATTCGCGTAATTTATTTTACTGTGTTCTCAAATTTTAAGTTTAATAAGGAATTCGTGTGCACTGTTTAGTATTAGACCGAATATTTGTATTTTTTTCTCGATTTGCGAACTTTTACTGCATTTTTCTTCTGTACATATCGTGTATTGGCGTATTTTCGTGTATTTTTTTCGATCACGTATTTTGGATTCAGTAAGTAATGGTAATGAATTGCCCATCGATTTCAGTATAGTGATTTTGAACCGACTATGATCATGGTCAAAACTACCATTAAAAATAGTTGATCCAACATTTGCCATTTTTCGACCATTTTCATGGTTATTGTAACCATTATATGCGATAGTCATCCTGACCATGATTTAATTGTCGGTACAACGATGAAATTTTTCTCAGAGTATCTTGTGAGTAACTTTTTGCTTCAAAGTTATTCAGGATTCATCAAATTTACACACCTCATGATTTTCTTCTCCCCCCAAGATATAGAGTGGTGGGAATGCCAAAAAATGTGTGCGAAAACGAAAAAAACAACATCACTCAAATTTGATCATAAGACTCACGTATGCTCAGAATGCATCAGCTTCCATCAACTTGTATAATTTATAACTCGATTTGAAGTATTCTGGCAGCACTGGCTTGAAAGTGACGGTGGCGACGGTGACAACCATAGCAACCAATGACAACAGTATGTTTACAGTCTGGGAAAATCATTTATTATCGTATCGTAAGAAGCTCTCATTTGAGGCAAGATAGGTCGTAGTATTTGATAGAGGAATTGGGTCCCGATTGCGGTAAGTAGATTTTTTGGTATTGTTTCATTAGTCGAGTATTAGTACACGACACTGAAGAAGTCTGCACATTGTAGACAAAATACGCGTATCTGTCAAGATAAGCAATAAAGGTAGTTGGAATTAAATGGAAATTACTAATCATTCTTCTTATTTTCTAGTTACAGGTATTCCACTAAACAGCTCACACTCTCCATAATTCATATTGTTTCATTGTTTCATTGTCATTGTAGTGTTTTTTCTTGTAGGAAGACAAACAATATCTGGACCGTTCTCTGGTTGCTCACAGCGGTCAATAGTTCGGGGATGGTTCAAGGCTGGATGGGCGTCTTCCCGTGAATGGTACAAACAAACACGCTTCTTAGCCAAAAACAACGGATACTATACCACAACATTTATTCTTCTTATTACTAAACGGTAGCGCTGTACCGTACATTACAACGTACTACAAAAAACTAACTAAACCTAAGCTCAAACATACATATACATTCCACACCCGAATTGCCTGTGGGGAATTTAATATCTGCACTCACGATCATCTCATTCTCCCGCTCAGCATCCGAACAGCCGTGCTCCTTATCACTATCCGACGATTAGACTGCATCGATGGCGTCATGATTGACCGATCGATGGCGTCATGATTGACCGATCGAGAAAGAGAGTGGTGATATTTCCTGTAGTCGATAGTCGAGCAATCGGTAGAAAAAGCAGTACTGCCATAGACTAACTCTAAGACCAGTAGGTCTCGAACAAATACGATATTTTTCTTGGCTCAGTCAGTACTAGTACATCGGTCCCAAGCTCGGTCCCAAGCTTAATAACACGCCCCTAATAATGAACTCACACGAACACACTCTCAAATATTCTGTCAAAATAACACAGCAAATCAAAACAAAGGATGTATAGATAGGTGCTGGCTTCAAGGTGTACTTCGGACCAAGGGGTTCTACAACATTGAACCAATTTCTAATCGCTAGTTGCATATTGATTGTTGGTACTGCTGTGGTTGAGATCTGTTGGAGGGTCGCTAAGGTGGTTCTCACAGACAGAATATGTGGAATTTATTGACTGCCGAATCATCTCCAAAAAGAGACCAAGCCGGATCGACCAACAGCAAATATTGAAAACTCCAGTTTTGCGATTAGTCGATTCGGTTTGGTTTCTATTTGGGGGGGCTTCGACTGTGGTTTTTCGCTTTGACTGTGGTAAGCATTGCTGATATGATGACGCATATTCGATTTAAGGGAACAGGACAAACATCCTGTCTTTCTGATGAAGATTGCGTAGGTATGCGGACACTGATTCGGAGTCCAGAAGCGAAAGTTCAGTAGGTTATAAGTTCCATACTTAGAGGGGGGGCTGATGAAGGTGCGACTAATAGGGTATTATAGGGGTATGTGGATTATAACATTGTTCGATAATAAATATAATAATATTCCGGCATTTAATTTATTTTTTAATTTTGACAAGCGAAACTATTGAAAAAAACAATTTCAAAAAATTATGATTGCAAGACAACACCATCCTATTTCACCATGAAACACCCTACAAAAAAACAGACTACCTAAACCAACGAACCAACCATTGATTTTTAGCATACATAAGTTGACATATATGTCATAATGGGAGCCCCCGTTACTGAAAATTAAGTGCTGTCACTTTGTATAAATGTCACTTTGTGAAACTGCTAGTCAGTTTGTGAAACTAAAAATGATTAGATTTTTCTTGTTTAAAAATCGAGAAAAAATAGTTGAGATTCATAAAAAATATTTTTGTGCTAGGAATAATGCCCATCATCGATACGGATGGAAAAAACCATGTTTTTTAAAAAATTAAAACCCCCTATTGATTTTCATACGGGGTGGTCGGCTTCAGGAGGATAGCGGATGGGGGGGAAAAGGGGGGGGGTGGGGGGGGGGACCAAAAAAAGTCCCAAAAAAAAAAAAACAACAAGATATAAAAATTTTTTTTTATATTTATTTTGAAAGGGGGGGGGAAAACACAACATTGATACGCTAACCCTTCCCCTAAAAAATTTTTTTGTTGGAGACCGAAAAAAATTAAAGGGGGGAATTAATACAATATGTGGAAAGAGATGTTTGCGGGTCGGGGGGGTGGGGGGGGGGAAAAAAAAGGTTGGTTTTTAGGTTTGTGGGGGATTTTCGGGCGGAATATTTTTCCGAAAGTAAAAGTGGCAGCTTCCATTAGTTTGCGTGGAAACCTTACAAATTCCAATTTTATTTTATGTTCTTGTCAGGTGAATACTGCTGCAGACATTTTTTTTCGATTCTTTACTTTTCCGTTTCAGTAAACGGAATTTAACATGGGATTGAGATAGAAAAAGAAATTTCTTTTGAACTCGATCCGACCTTATTACAAAAATAGAAAACTGAACAAGAGGAAGCACATGCCTTTTATAAACCTTGACTTTTGGTAGCCCTATCGATAGCTGTCAAATTCAATGTCAGATTTCGTCATTGTTCTGAAAAGAAAAATTTCACAACCAATTTTTTTCCGCTGCTCCTGCATGAGGGAAATAAGAAAAATAAATGATTTTTTATTATTTTAGTTCTATCTTAACAAGAAAAACCAAGTGCATTCAGTGTTCCTATTACAAGTGCCTCTAGTGCATGTCGATTCTGATGAAGTTGCTAGTGTTTTAGTGCTGTGTCCTGAAATTCCCTTGCCGTGTTTTCCTTTTTCTGCTCTTATCTTTTTCAAGAACACGATCATGGCGGTGGTGGAAAATATGGATTCAACGGAGGAGCAACCAAACTTATTTCCAGCTGCCATCAGCGAAAAAGAACCACCACCACCAGGAACTGAGGAAGATGTTATTGAAATCCCGATGCAGACATCCCTGAATTCCTTGGTCAGCAGTAGCGTGATCGACGATGAACATGAGGAAGGGGAAATTGAGGACGACGACGAGGTAGTGCTAGAGTACGAGGATATTAGTTCCGATGAAGAGGTTAACATCCGGGTACGGATCGCCCAGCTCGAGGCGATGGACGATGAGATTAGGAAAATCAATCAGATTACCGGAGCTAGCATTGAGGATACGGTGCATTTTGGTAACGATACTTTTATTTCTGGGGGTAAGGGTGATGAGGGATAATTTCCGTGGCTTGATAGCAATGTGATACGTCGTTGCTATGAGTCCGGGTAGTGAAATTAATTTCTTATCTCGTTTAGCACACGATAAGCCAGCTGTGATAGACGTTCGAAGGAATGCTGTCTACGAATGCATTTCAGACGAGGAGGATGTTGAGCTGTACTTGCGGCGATACGAGCCAATTCCCAAACCCAAACTGCTACCAGTCCGGAGGAGAAGATTACGTCCACTGCGAGCCGGATCCCAACGTCCAACGGGATCGTCTTCAAGCGTCAGCCGGAGGCATGGGGAATCGAAACGAAGAGTCGAAAAGCGCAAACATGAGCAATCGTCAGCTAGGAAGGGTAATTTATATCGAAAGAGGCACAAACGGCGGAAGCAACATGTCTGTGCTTCCATGGTGAACATAATTGAATCGTCCGGTTCGGAGGAGGACTTTCCGCTGGATAGAGCACGCTTGCAAGCTGCTTGTAATATAGATGCTGGTAAACGAAAGACTGATAAGGAGAACTGGGATGCGTTGAAGCAAAAGCTAAAACTGTCGATGCAGAAACGAAAGCAAAAGCAATCCGAAACTAACAAAGAAGTAGAAGTTATAACAGACGAGCCTATGGTGCTCGTGGTTGACGAGGATGATGAGGAGGACGAGGAAGAGGAAGAAGTACTTCAGCTGCGTTTGCAAGCTCTAAAAAGTAAGGCGGAAGTTAAGGAGTCAGGAGTCATCAATTTGATTGAGGATCCGATTGTGTCGCAGCCGGTGGCCGAGGAACAACAGCTGAGAATGATCGCTCTCAGATCGGCATTTACCAAGAAGCATGAAATAAGACAGAAGAAAAAGCAAGGAGAAAGGCCTTATTCTCCAAGCGACGAGCTATTTTTGTTTACTTCTCCGATTGAAGAGGACGATGATGATGAGGTTCAAATCATAGAAGCACGTCCAGAAACAGTCGAAATTGCGGATTCCGATGAAGAAAATCGAATGGAAATTAGTCCTGAACCGCAATGTCCCGAGCCACCTGAGACTATTCAATCGATTGACATGGAGTTGGCCACCAGTGGAGAATCTCGGAGCCCTATGACACTTGCAGCTAGTCATGAACAAATATTTGAAGCCAAGGAGGATTCACCTGAATTAGAACCTCCACCACCGCCCGTCATTAGCGGAGATTTTCAATGCAAGCTTCCTGAGGAAGACGATGAAGAATCACTTAGAAATCATTTACTATCAAATCTTTCAGCAAATGTTAAAGAACCAGTCCCAGTTTCCATGGGGACACGTCCGATGACCCCAGATTCTATAAGTGAAGAAGAGGCAGATGCACTGCGTGAGCTTATACTATCCAAGATGCATAAAAAAACTTCCAAAAAGCAAATTTCTCCGGTTAAAACCGATTTAATTGAATCTGAAGTTCCAGATAAGACTGAAATAACAGACATTCCGAACAGTATACAGGACAACAATCCGGCTGCGATTCCATGCACCATGGAACCTCTTACCATTAGCATTAACAATGGCGTTCTTCCGCTTCCTCCGGAGGAAAGTCAATTGCCGTTATCTGCCTTAAACCTGACGGTTTCCACGAATCAGTCAAAAGTACAACCACATCCCAATCTAATAACTCTAATCGGTAAGCAGAAAATAACCCGTAAGAAACGAAAAAAGTCCAGCTCGACAACCACCGCTGTTACCAAAACGGCCCCCCAACAGGTGCAACAACAAATGCCCACAAACAATCAAATCCTAGCGATTGCTGTTCCCCGACCTTCGAGGACACTCATAAATACCCCAGCAGTACAAAAGCCTCCTCCTTCGTTGCCGCTCCCTCCAAAGATAATGGTTACAACTAAAAAGCTCGTCAACAACCCCAACAAACTTATCAACTTTAATGCTCCGGTTCAACCCGTTCTAATCCCCTCGCCTAAAGAGCGTTCCACACTGTTGGAGAACTACGTGCAAAAACCTGTTTCCAGGATGATAATACAGGTAGGCAATTCCGACTCGGACTCTGATCCGGACTACTATCCCGCCCCAGACCTTGTACTCGATCCGGCGACAGAACTCGAAGCCGAACAGCGCCTTCGGGAGGCATTCCTCCGCGATATGGACAATGCCAGTCCGTCACGTGTCATGCTCGAGAGTCCCACCTACTCGCCGGCACCATTGACGCCGACCAGCGTCGTCGAAATGGACAGCAACAACCCACAACTGGAAGCTCCAGTCGTCGCCTGTACGAAAGACGTTGCCTTCGAGCAACGACTGGATCAATTCCTAAGAACAGTTCGGAGTCAAATTGACCAGAGTAAGGCCACTGTCGGCGAGCGTGAAAAGGAACCGAGGACAATAGTGGCACCAACTCAGAGGGCTGGTAGCGGTTCAGGTGGTTGGGAAACGGCTGCGAAGACGGCGAGGAAGCCAATCATGGCACCGGCAGCCCCGATTACACCGTCGGTGAGTATTGCCTTTTTGTGTGTTTATTATGTTTACTGGCGGTTTTCATCAGTCGGACTGATGTGAATGCCTATGATGTAAATGCGAAGTACATTTATGGGACTGTTTCCCAATCTGGTATAACACGATCATTTCATCGTCTGTCCTATGCCGGTGGATCAATTGTATCACAAGTTCGAGTGGATACATTCCAACTTCTGAGTTGCTCGTTTCCTGGTTGTACGGCAATGCTTATCGTGTACGAAGGAGTCGAAGAATCCGATTGGCTTAGGATTCTTCTTCCATGTTGCGATGCGCTTGTTTTGTCATCGCCAGACCTAGCTGACAGTGTCGTTTGACATAAGTTTGGCACTGACTTCCAGCTCGTAGAAACTTATTTTCACATGAGCTGTAGCAGCTAACTGATTGTCCTAATACAGGCGGCGCCGGTTGTGTAGCGGTTATCGTGTTTGCCTCTTACTCCAGTCATTATGGTATCAATTCGAGTCGGCGCCGTTGGGATTGTCTAAGCCGTCCACGTTCTTGCGGTTGGGAAGTAAAGCCGTTGGTCGTTAGCCCATCTGTTCATCGGTTTTATATGTAAGGTCCAGGTCGTCTTCCTGGCGTGACGAATCAGCCTTAGGCTGAAAGTCACGTAAATACGAAACAACAACTGTCCTTATGCAACACTGCTTGACGTCCAACGAAACAGTTCTACCGAACATTCCTTCATGTCAGGGATACAAAGCACTTCGTTGATTTATCCAAATGATTCCATAATGATTTATCCAAACATCTTTGTGGATCCCTTCGCCTTCGTCGTGACTTGAATTATGATCTATTGCACTGACATCTTTAAAGAAATTGCTGAAATTGCTTCTCGATTTCTACGCCACATAATGCTGCCGGTCTTGCTGTTTTACTCTCTCTGCCAAAAACTGTTGATAAGCTGGATTAAATAATTACCGCCTAGATTATCTGCCGCTACTACTGTTGCCATTCCTAACTGTGCCACCTTCTTCAGAACTTGGTTCTACTCGCTAGATTTGCTTCGCCTTTATCCCAACTGACTTCATTCCCAATTTTCCCACCTGCTTCCAAACTAGCTTCTACCAGCTAAATTTGCTTCCCGTTGTATCCCAACGTCCGGAAACTACTACTTGCCATGATCTAGTCATTTTCAGTCAATTGAACCCCTCGGTATCGTTCAAAAAAGTAAATCAACCGAGTCATACGACAAAGAATCTGTAGAAATCTGTAGAGAAACTAAGTGCCCATTTGGTGTTCAAAATCACCACAAAGATTCACAGTGTGACATGCCTAATATTTCCTCGCTATCGCACCGTGATCGCAACAACAAATTCAGTTAAATTCTAGACTATGACTGTGTATCTTGTCCCCAAGAATGCAACTTGTTAACAATAGTATCACTGCTGTCTGGAGTCGGTTGATTAGGCTAAGAACAACGTATGCGAACAATACTGACCGTTTCCATATCGCTCAACCGATCGGACACAACCCTCCGGGATAGTGAGCGAAAGAAACCAGTATCCTGCTTATCTACTCCACAGGCCGTCCGTCATCTGCCAAAATCTGCTCAGCTGGAATACCGTCGGCTGGTAGCTCGAATGGCTCTGCTGGAGAAGCAAAAGCAGCAACGGGTTACCGTACCATCTCATCCTCGCCTTCCCCCTCCTCCCATTGCGCCACCACCAGCACTGGCGGGTTCCCTGCATCCTCTTACGAAGACCATAATCAACACAGGTCCTAACGAGCCAAAGGATGTGAGCATAAATCACGATCTAGTCGTAACTGTCAATCGCGATAGACGAGATGTGGTGAGCAAAATAAGTTCTAATGGACAACAGCCCTCGAAGCGCATTTGCGAACCGCTCGTCAAGCGGGTGTTGATCAACAATACCGTGATAGCGGAAAGAGAAACTAACGTTCAGGATGTTGCTCCTTTAGCCATAATAACAAATGATGAACAACCACCACCTGACAGTGCGTCCGATACGACGATTAACGCCGCCGAAAGAATGTCGGTGAAGGTGGCCAGCAGTGTGACGAATCGTAGAACTAATGCTAGTCAGGACGTGGAGGTCTCTTCACTACGTGAAGCTCTTATGCGGTTACCGCTACTGAAGGAGGATGATCGACGGAAGGTGCTGACCATAGCGGAACATCGCTTCGAGAAGCATAGGTAATATACGACTTATATGTGACACTGAACAAAATCCTTTCATTTGTTATTTACTGTTCGCAGCCAAAAGTTTGCCCATGACCTCCAGGAATTGATCGGTACGGTGGAAAATGCACAACTGGAACGGCAAAAGCAGTACGACCTGGAGAATAAAGTAGCATTCTTGAAGGAAAAGTTAATGGTCCTGGAGCGGGCGTTGTCGTTGCACAAAAACAGACTGAACGACATTTTCCCTGCTCTGCAGGAATCGCACGCCAAAGTGATGGCCAGTCGCAAGCGATCGATCGAACTGAACAATATCTGCCTGGCAATAGGACGGGAGACCCACGGTCGAAGCTACAGGTGAGTCACTAGGTTCATAACCTCAACATTCATTCATAAACTACTGTCCTTCCAGCCCGCCATCTAGCGAGCGAAACGAGATCCATGAACAGTTAAAGGTGTTAACCACGGAGACGAAACGGCTCAAAGAAATGAAGAGGCTTTCGCTGGATGAATTTAAGCAGCTCACAGCCGAACAGAGACGACTGCAGCATGAACGGCAGAAGCATGCAATTGAAGAGCAGCTGGTCAAATCCGTTTCTCCGCAGTTCGATGACCAACTGCGGCCACCAACGGCGGAACCTCCTCCAACTAACGACGATGAATATCAGAACAAAACAAATGAGAATATGGAGCCACAACAAACGGCCCCCGAGCTTGATCTGGAACCAAAACAGTACGCCAAAAGCGCACCGACCTCTAGGAGCGTAAGTCCGTCAGTCGTCTCGGAACAAGACCAGCATGGCGTTACGCAGGAAGCTCCGGCGGCACTTGCTTGCGAAATGAAATCCCAGTTCAAGCAGTACACTTCTCCGTTGGTGTCCCTGAAAGATCAAAGGTTAGTGGACAGAAAGTAGCTGCGTATGTTTTGACTTCTCTCGCTCGTTTTCTTACACTTGAATCGTTGTGTTGAAATGATAAATCTCCTTACTCTTTCTCTTTTTTTGTTTCGTTGGTTATCTTTTTTTAGTGCACTAAACATTCCGGACGGTGTAATATGTCCATATCAGATGCGTGGCGAGTGTATTGATCAAGACTGTAAATACGATCATTTCAAATAGTAGCGAATGTGCGTGACACTTGCCTCACACCCTACCACTCTCACACTAATCCAGTAGTTTCCGTTTTCTAACAGCTCCATCCCAAGTCCTCGTATCCTTCAAACTCCCCACACTATCCGCTTAGTGCTCAAAACCACATCCTCACCGGTCCCCTGGTTATCAGTTTACTCCAAACTTTCAAACTTTCCGTAGCCCTCTTACTCAGTTGCGATACTCAATTTCACTCTTCACACATACACCGTCATCATTCTAAACACTTTTCTCATGACACTATGATGGGTCCCGTAAAACAAAAACAAGAACGCAAAAGAAAAGTGTGACAAAAATGAAAACAGAAGCAAAGTGTGACCAAGCAGTGATCAAATCAGTGAGCTTTTTTTAACTCAGTGTATGGAATGTGTCCCGCAGCGCAGCCGGATACCATTGTATGATAAATCAATTCTAGTGTGATTAATTTGTACGGGAATCAACGCAAGGTCCCGTGCGAGGAGACCAAAAGATTATTATCAACGTCGAGGAAGATCTCTTCTCAGTGATGATTCAACCGATTGCCATATGGGTTTTTCAAGTTTTGTTTTTTTTCTGTTTGTTTTTTTTTATCCAATTTGGATTTCCATGGTTTTACTTACGTTTGGGTTTTGCTTTATTAGTTTTTATTAGTTCACCAAGAAACAAAAAACAAAAAACAATCAAACATGTTATCGTAGCATAAGTTTTCTCAATGAAATATTACTAGTTGTTTTAAGCAAATTTATTTCAGTGTTGCTCCATGCTGGCAGAGATGTTTGCTTTGCCGGTATGATTGTTAATACGGTTATCAAGATTTCTCTGTTCGATTACCTCATAAATCAAACCTGAATCGGGGAATTTCCGGAGAGTGGTTATTTAAAACACGTTAAAGATTAGAGAAAAAAATGTATTTTGTAGAAAAAAAAAAAGAAGAAATGAAATAAAAATAAATGCCTAATGATATTGATGTTGGTTTAATTCTTCGAAATATCTTGTTTATACTTAATTCAGCAACCCCCCGTTTTATTTTATTTTCTGTGGGTTATCATTTGATGCCATGTCTCAAATCGAATCGCGCCGTCGAACAATCATGTGTTCTCGTAAGTTTTCGTTGCTCTGGACAGTTCAGGTTCTCAATGATTAACATGATCGGCTCTGCAGGCTTCTCACCAACGTCCTTTATCAGCTACAGTAACTATAGCAACTCCTGTCAGGTTTCTCCTCGGCGACCGAATGATCAAGGGGGTACGCATAATTGCGTTAGATTGAAACTACAAGCAATCAGCTTTATTCTGCGTATGATAGAGAGAGAGCTCTCAAGCTCACACGAACACATTCTCAAATAATCTGTCAAAATAACACAGTGAATCAGAACAAAACAAAGATTGTAGTACCGAAAAGCGTTAGAATATATTGCAAGGTGTTCTTCGGACCAAGGGGTTCTACAACAGTGAACAAATTTCAAATACAGGGTGTCTGCAAATTATCCGTACAGACTTTGTCGGCATGCCTCAACACAACCAAGCGGATTAAACTAAGCATACCTACTTGGTTTAACATCTTGACCCATTGTCTTTATACGCAGTTAGTTTGGTACAGTTGTGATTTCTAATTCATTTAAAATGAAGCCGAATAAGTTGCGCGCAGGTGTAATTGAACTTTTTCGAAAAGGAATTTTTTTTTCAGTGTTTGCAAAGACGCTGAATATGGCAAAATCTACAGTGAGTGACGCAATAAAATGATACCAACAGCTTGGAGTAGTGCTTTTAGGGTTCAAAAAGTGCTACCCTTTCTACAAAATTTCTCTACCAGTTCTTTCAGGCGTTGAAATCGTCGCTTGTCAAGTAACTGCAAAGAATAAAAACCTTTACATAGCTTCAGTTTACGTTCCTCCCAGAACTTCCATTAGCAGTAGTCAACTCTGGAATTTAGTTTCTATTTTACCGTCCCCAGTATTGATTCTGGGTGACATGAATTCCCAGGGTACTGGATGGGGCGGCCTATATGATGACAATAGGGCAGCTATTTTTTATGATTTATGTGACGATTTCAATTTGTCAATTTTGAACACTGGTAAAGCGACACGTGATGATGATGATGATGATGATGATGATGTAATACTACCATCTATTGTAGCAAGGTAACTTTCCATAGCAGTGGAAAAATCTGAACAACGATTTGATCAGGATTCTGTTATTGTTTGTGATCATCAAGCTCCTGTATGAAGGGCCAAAAACGTTTGGGCGGGCCCGTAAGCAAAGACACTAACGCGAAACCCGTGAATATAGGGAAAAGAATCTCCTTCCAAAAGCAAGGTCACACAGACAGCAGTAGCATCGAGCCCTTGTTTGACAGAATAAACCCAATAGATGGGGTCGAAGAGCCCGCTCTCGTTCCGCGAAATGTTAACAATAGGTAGGAGGCAGTCCCATGCTCCCTATCCAAATCGTTTCACTTGGGTGCCCTGATGGTCCCTCCCTTTCCCCGTTATATGTTATTTAATATTTAGTATATTTTGTACACAAAATATTAGGATATCATTATAGACAAACATGCCAATTTATTAAAATTTCAAACTTGAATGATACTACCAATGGATTGTTACTGAAAAATAAATAAAAATTAGATATGAATTAATATCCTTCTTGTCCTGGAAAAGCTGAAAACAGAATAGATCATTCCAAATATCAAAGATAAAATTTCAATAAAAGATATTGTTTTAAAAGACATGTTGTACTATTTTTTCTTTATACTGTTCTAGTAACATTTCAAAGATAGCAATTGGAGTGAACGAAGAGTCCGGTTTGATGATTTCTAAAATAATGGCTTATCTTCCCATAATACCACTAAACACAATATTAAAATATAATCTCACATTGCTTATAAGCACATGCCAGTCTTTTAGTAGTTGAAATTCAGAAGTGCAATTTTAAATTAAATGTAATGCTGAAATGCTGTAAAACAAATTGAACCTTTGATGCCCGTCGTGTTGCTCCCGGCTCTTACATGGTTTTGGAATGCAAAAATGATTCCAAAGCGTGCTGAAATTATTGATAAAATGAGAATGGGAAATATACAATGTGATTTAAAGGTACACGATCTTCAGTCGCACCCCCTCACTTCGCTATTGTCAGATTGACAACATTGCCCAGGCTACGCCAACCAGCGTCTCCATCTTTCAGCTGGCAGTCTTTTGTGATCATATGACTCGTGGAGGCGTGAGGTAGGAACTTGTGAGGACGAGAGGTCGGCCGCACCCTCCTTCGAAGTTGTCAACTCACCATTTGAAGCCCAAACACTGGTGAAGCGACACGTATACCTAAACCTCCTGCTCAAGAACGCAGACTCGACCTATCTTTCTGTTCAAGATCGCTTTCATTGGACTGTCTGTGGAAAGTTCTCAATGATCCCCATGGTAGCGATCACTTACCGATCATCATTTCAATTAAGTGTGGCCCTCAACCTTCAGAACCATCTCGAGTTCCGTTCGACCTCACAAGGAACATCGATTGGCAAAAATATGCAACGGCGGTGACAATCGGTACTGAATCCGTCGATACACTTCCACCGTTAGAAGAATATCGATTCCTTGCCGATCTAATCTACAAAAGCTCATTGGAAGCACAAAAAAGAAAAGTTCTAAGTGCTGGCTGCGACGATGAATGCACAAAATTGTATTTACAAAAATCGGACGCTTTCAAAGTTTTTCGTAGACACATGACTTCCACTTACTTCGAGGGATATTCAAAGCTTGAAACACAGCTCAAACAACTTCTCAAAGCAAAAAAACGCGGTTTTTGGCGAAATTTTGACGAGGGACTCTCACGATAAACCTCAATGACCACCTTGTGGAGGGTGGCTCGCAACATGCGTAACCGCTCCTCTTCCAATGAGAGTGCTGAATACTCCAACCGATGAATATTCGATTTCGCAAAAAAGGTCTGTCCGGATTATGTTCCAGCAAAGCATATTTTTCGAGAAATGTCTCCAAGCGGTGGCTCTCTGGACAGACCATTCACAATGCTGGAATTCTCTATGGCTCTTCTGTCTTCAAATAACTCCTCACCCGGATGCGATATGATAAAATTCAATCTTCTGAAAAATCTCCCAAATATCGCAAAAAGACGCTTGCTAGACCTATTTAACTCCTTACTTCGAAACAACATCGTACCGCCTGTGTGGAGACAGGTCAAAGTAATAGCAGTTCAAAAGCCTGGTAAACCAGCGTTTGATCATAACTCATACCGTCCGATTGCTATGCTTTCGTGCATTAGAAAATTGTTGGAGAAAATGATCCTTCGAAGGCTCGACCACTGGGTCGAATCGAATAACTTGCTATCAAATACACAGTTTGGGTTCCGTAAGAGCAAAGGAACAAATGATTGTCTAGCGCTGCAGTCCTCAGATATTCAACTGGCCTTTGCGCGCAAGGAGCAAATGGCTTCAGTATTCCTGGACATCAAGGGGGCCTTTGATTCAGTTTTCATTGAAATCCTGTCAGATAATCTGCAGAGATGTGGACTTCCCGGAATTTTAAATAATTTTTTGCACAATTTGCTGTCAGAAAAGAAAATGATCTTCTCACTTGGAGAACTGACAACTTCCAGAACTTGTTACATGGGCCTGCCCCAAGGCTCATGCCTAAGTCCCCTTCTTTATAATTTTTACGTCAAAGACATTGACAATTGTTTGGCAGAACAATGCACGCTAAGACAACTTGCTGACGGCAGCGTGGTCTCCTTAAGAGGCCCACATGCCGTTAACTTGCAAGGACCATTGCAAAATTCCCTAGATAACCTATCTTCTTGGGCTAGAAGTCTAGGGATCGAATTCTCACCGCAGAAAACTGAACCGGTAGTGTTTATTCGAAAGCGGTATCCAGCCCAATTGCAGCTTAATCTTTTGGGCAGAAACAGTATCCAATCGTCATCCTTCAAATACCTTGGGTCTGGCTTGATTCAAAGTGCACTTGGAATGCCCACATTACGTGTCTTCAATGAAAACTCTAGCGTCTTCCACAAACTTCAGGAACCTTGTTCTGTTTATGTTGCTGAGCTGGCAGCAATCAACTTCGCATTGGGGATGATTTCCAACATGCCCGCAGACCATTACTTCATCTTCTCGGACAGCCTCAGTTCGATTGAGGCTCTTCGGTCGATGAAACCTAGTAAACACTCATCTTATTTCCTTTCAAAACTAAGGGAACAGATGAGTGTGCTGGTCGAAAGATCATATTTGATCACCTTTGTATGGGTCCCTTCACATTGCTCAATCCCAGGCAATGAAAAAGCGGACTCGCTCGCAAAGGTGGGCGCCCAGGAAGGCGATTTGTATGATAGACTTGTATGTACGTCAGAGTACCTTTTCGAGTTGGCAAACCGATTGGGACACCGGAAATCTAGGACGGCTGTTACATTCCATCATTCCTATTGTTTCATCGAGGGCGTGGTTTAAGGACCTGCACGTTAGCCGTGATTTCATCCGTGTGATGAGTAGACTTATGTCCAACCACTACCAGTTAAATGCACACCTCTATCGCATCAACCTCGTGGACAGCAATCTTTGCCGGTGTGGAAACGGTTATGATGACATCGATCACGCAGTCTGGCAATGCACGGATAATTACGCCGCCAGAAAACGACTTTTGAATACCCTAGAGGCCCAAGGAAGACAACCTTATGTTGCCATAAGAGATGTGTTGGGATCCCGCGATCTGTGCTATATGCAATCGATTTGTGTTTCTCCAAATGTCTAGTATTAGAATTTAATCTGCTTGTGTTTTTGTTTTTCTTTATTCATTAGTTTATGTTTGTTTTGTTCTGACATCTTGAGGAGTCTCATCGTCGCCCAATGGTAACCACAACCGGCCGAACACAAAAATGGAGCCCTGACCATTCCGCACCAAGTTATTGTGCTGGCGACAACTATCTGATGAGACTACAGAATCCTATTTCCATGTTCATTTGTCCAATCCATCCCCAAAAATGTCACCTTTTTTAACCTCGGGTAAACCGCGAGTAAACGGCCCAAGTCCTACTAATCCTAGTATTAAGTCATTACATTATACAAAAAACAATGAATTATCGGCTCCGTAAAGCTAACGCAATTGAGCCTCCCAAATAAATGAACTAGATAAAAAAAATGAGCATGGGATGTTTTATTTTCGTTGTTGTATTCGCGGCGGGGCGGTTCGGTTGGGTGGGGGGGATGGAGAGATCATTTCCGTCGCGTTTCGTTTTCTTTATTTTATTCCGTTCCGTTTAGTTTAGAAAGAAAAAAAATGTTTCTTTTTGGTCATTTGAAAATATCAGAGCAATGATCCCCCATCGCATCTTCAAGTCGTCATTACAAGCTGTTCATTTGGTTCAGATAAAAATTCAAGTTACTTTAAGCCCTAAACAATCAAAATCGGGCATTGCTCTCATTGTATCTTCCGTCACTATATTTTCTCCAAAACCAGGGTGGCTATCTAGTATCACATTCCCTTAAAAAGGAATTACATCCTCTGCTTGGATGCTCGTTTGCTTGGCTGTCACCAGCTCCAGGGTTAAATCATCGTCTGGTCTGATCTCCAACGCCGTCGTGAGTGTAATGCCACCTACAAAATTCGATCACCGACTGATGACTTTGAAGTCAGCACCACTTTCATATAATGACCCCGGAGAGCGTTTTTAGTTTGTTTCGCCATTTTTGAGGCTTTGAACCGTTGATACCCAGCATGGATATTTCTCCGTGTAAGAATTAAACCCGTTTTACTTTCAACATAGACTTTCAGTATAATCATAGAATTGACGAAAACAATAATATTCAACAAGCCACATAAAGCTATACCTGTCCTTCGGTTGGAAATCTCGTTGCAATTGGTAATATTTTGATCCTAATAAACTATCGGAGGCAGTAAACAGGCTCGGAACGACATGGCGTGTCCGATTCTTTCAGTAAAGTACTCACACTTTTATAGCTTAACTTATACCCAACACCTCGAAGGCCCACTTTCTAACTGCTAAATGGTCAACATAAAAATAACTATCCCTAAAAAATCATCTTCAACGCGGACAGCAGATGTAACGTCACCAACCCCCGATAGAGGTAATAAAGATTGAGTTTCAGAATGGCCCAATTTTCCCGCAGGCAAGTCGAAAGCTTTCGCCACGGATCCGATGCTTCCATGTATTCTCGATTGCCGACGCTCTTGAAGCAGCATTTGCTCATCACCCAGAAGGCCGTCATGCGGTTCTGTGTCTTGAGCGTTGTTTCTATCCCCCGGATGAGGTCGTTCGTCTTCAGCACCAGCAACATCTGGCGGTCAACTTTCTCCAGCACATCTGAGATGTGCGGGATGACCAGTTTGCCTTCCTTTTGGATGAGCTCCTTCTGTGAATGTTAAGATTAGAGTGCGTCAGTAAGGGGTAAGGCAAAGAAAAATATTTGGAGAAGTGAACTTTGTTTAACTCTTGAATCGTATATGAAGCTTTGAGAACAATACCTTGCTTGTGACCTTTGTAAATCTTGTTAGCTTCTAACCACTTTCTGCATTTGAAAGTTTCAAGGAAAAATGTTCGAAAATGACTTAAATATGTTATTGTTTTCTTCTTCTTCTTCTTCTTCTTTAGCATTTCAAGCTTATTGCTTTCGCAATTAGCTTATTGCTTGCTCTCAATTTAGTGTTCTAAATGCACTTCCATAGTTATTAATTGAGAGCTTTCGATGCCAAGTACCATTTTTGCATTAGTATGATTGTGTGGCAAGTGCAATCATACGCTATTCCCAGGGAATCGAGAAATTTTCCTTAACGAAAACTTCCTAGACCAGACCGGGAATCGAACCCAGCCACCTCGAGCATGGTGTTGCTTTGTAGCTGCGCCTTTACCGACTGAGCTAAGGGAGGACCCTTGTTATTGTTATTGTTTTCTACAGCTTGATATACTATTCAAAAGGGCAAATTGAATTTAGCTTCCTAGAGAAGAATATTAGAGTCCTCACAAAAGAATACCAACCTCCGCATCGTCCTGTTTGACTTTGTCGATACCGCTGATAACCGAGTTCCACGGTCTTCCGGTAACCATGCAAGCAAATAATCCCCACATGCTTCCCTCCACGCCGAGAGCTTGCGCGTGCTTCTTCATGCCCACCTGGTCCACCTTCAATATACTAAGCCACAGTTTAGAGTATTCGTAGCGGAACTTTTCCGTCAAATTGGCGTACAGGCCGTGATCGAGGAGTATCACCTCAGTGCCTCCCTTGTCGGACTTCTTCACCAGTATGTTACCCGGATGGGGGTCGCTATGCACGAATCCTTTTAAAAAGATCATATTCGCGTACAGTTGACCGATCTTGTTGGCAATGTCGTAGGGGTCAAGCTTTTCCTGCTTGATATAGTCGATGTCGTTCACTTGTCCGCCTTTGACAAATTCCATCATCAAAACCCGAGAGGTCGTGTATTGCCAGTAGATTTTCGGAATCTTAAGCCACTTGTAGTCTTTGAACATTTCCGCTACTTTCTCGGCGTTGTGACCTTCGTGTTCGAAGTCCATTTCAACAGGAAGGTTCCGTTTCGTTTCATCTACCAACCATTGGAACTTAAAGTCCGGGAATGCCCACGTTACTAATTTTACTAACACTTCCATAGTTTTAATGTCGACCCTGGAGTTCCCCCGAACATAGGGGTGTTGCACTTTAACGGCCACTTCCGTACCGTCTTTCAGAGTCGCTCGGTGGACTTGAGCGAGGGAAGCCGTCCCAAGTGGTTCCGCATCGAATGAGGTAAAAATGTCTTCCGGGTTTACTTTTAGATCTTGCCGTATCACTTTATACAGATCTTCAATGGGATTCTGCGGAGCATTGCTGTGCAGGATCTTCATCGTGTTAACATATTCGTAGGGTAAAAGGTACTCCAAGGCGCCGATGTGCTGCCCGACCTTGATATACACGCCCTTGTTTGTACGACACAGTTCCAGCAGTTTGGCTGCCGCGAGTTTGTGGGTTTCACTTTTGAGCTTCAGGTAAGCCGGATCCTTCTTGTCGGGCCATTCCTGCTTGTAGAGATTCATCCTGTAAGTGCAGGCAATGTCGAATACGGTCATTCCCGCTCGGCCCAGCCGAACGATACCGATCGAGTTGATGTCGTAGTCGTTGGCATGCAGACTGAGGGCAGTTCCCACCAGGGAACCTCCTACGAAACCATACTTCACGAGGCGTCTCGCAGGCCACATTTCCAGCTGCCTTGGTTTGAATGGCGATTAGTGCAATTTTTGTTCGGTTCTGGAATAGGAAGGAAATTCAATGAATGAAGGTTTAGATTAGGCGTATGAAAATAAAGAAGTACGGTTTCTATTGGATCGCCTAATTCAGGGCGGGGAAAAATCTCTCGAAAACTAAGACTGAAATGTCATAGTGAAACTCAAGGCCGAATTGGCGACTGTGGATGTTCGAGATAAGTTGCACGTGAAGCAAACGCTGACAATGGTGATTCTGGATTCTGCAGCATGTCGAAATGGCGTTGTTCGAGAAGCTGAACAATTTGTAGCCGAACGAACCCTGTCTATGGTGATAGATGTGTGACAAAAAAAACCAGTACCACAAAAACGAGCTCGATTCCGAAGCCGTTCTGCATGTAGATTTGAAGACCAAAAAAGAGCGGAGTTTGCTCTGAACATGTAAAGCAGGGAAAGACGAAAACCTAGTAACTAAGCAACCACCAGGCGGTAACCAAACAGTACAAAACCTACCACGCAGCATGATGACGATTAACACTTCGCGTTTCTGGATGCAGGAATCTAGCGGAAAATCTATGTATTTTGAATTCAGGACTTGCAACATCGCAAATTACAATGTTTTCTTGCTACGAAATCATGAGCTGATTATAGACTTATAGCGAATTCGTTTTTGATCCATTTTCAAACTGGATCGGGTATCAAAATTGGGTCGGCCTGTTCTGTGTTAAACGTCAGTGTGTATGGTTTTATTTGTAACTCGTATCGGATTGAGGTTCGCCCTGACAATAAGTTCGGGTATCGCAGGTTGGAACTGATTCCAACCTAGGTTCAAAAACGAATTCGATATTACTAGTGCATCGGAACCTTCGTTTCCATTCATTACACAATGGCCTTGATTACGACAAGTCATCTTTTGAAGTGATTGAATACAATCCCAAACATACTTGAAAGTGCATGTTGTTGACTTTAAAGGATTTAGAACTGCTTGACTGTCTGACATAATGCAAATATTTGAATATCTATAGTTTCTGCGCAAGCATATAACAACAAATATTTCAGAGATGCTTGAATTTCGGCTCGAAAAAAATTGCTATCAACTGTACATGTAGTATGGTAATAATTAGCCAGTAAGCTAAGTTATCGTGTCATAGTTTTGTCTCACGTATTTTTTGAATGAGGTTAATCAACCAAGTTATTTACATTGTAAACATCGCGTCACTTTATTCACTAAATTCGAAAGTAAATTGCCTTAGGTTTCCTTATTTACAATGGCAAACGCTCGTTTATAGACGACAAGATCACTATCCGATTATTAAATCCGGGATAAAAATCATGTAGAATGTTAGTTCTCACACTGTATTGTGATATACTGTCGTTTACTTGACCTTAAAAATGGTTAAACCACCAGCGTATCATGTATGCTAAATAAATTATAAATTAAAACACACAACACTTCCTACACGATTTCAACTGCCCAATCAACACCCTCCCAAACCGTCCTACCAATGACACACATTTCGCAATGTTTTGTAACTTTCTTTGCAGTTTTCTCTCTCCCTACTTTTTAATTCACACTAGCGGTTTGCGTACCAGCGGTTACCCAAAAAAACTTATTTAGGATGGCTAACTTGTTGGAGGGAGCCACTCCAGTGGTGCATTTCATATCAAACAAACAACACCAGTGGTCGTTGGACGATATTTATTCAACATAATTGACCTTGCGTTGCATCATACATCTTTCCAGGTGTGTGACACGAGTCAAGATCAACCGGAATCGCTCGCTAGATCATACACAAGCACCACGTTGGCGCGTGGTGAATCCATATGCTAATCTCCTATCAATAGACCACCGCGCCAAGTAACTTCTTTCTCGAAAATGTATGATTATTCATTTAAATAACTTGTTTCAGTCACCGCACCGCCACTCATTCTTCTGCAACTCGGGCATAACGCAAACAAAAAATTCCTTTGAAAGCGCGAAGAAAAATAATAATGACCATCGTGGATTGGTACACGGACTTACGTAAATAAAAGTGTTCAATTTGACTCGTGAGCGGCACGTACCTTTCCCGCCCGTTGATGACTTCGGATTCCTCCCAACCAGAACTACCAAGTGATACACAAATCTGCAGTTTTCAATCCATTTTTCGCTGATAAAAGGAAGAAATTTCACTTTTCTGACAGTCGAGATAACTGTGATTGAAAATAACAATACGAAAACACCACGCGTACACACGCAACAGCAACCCCGACCGTCAATGCGGCTGGCTGATGAATGAAGAAATGAATGAAAGATTGCGTAGCGTGGCGTGGACGAAAAAAAAAAATACAGGTGGCGAGAGTCACGAGACAGTCGGCGAAGCAGAATCGAGCGAGAGAGAAGTAATTCGACAAGCTTTTCTTAAAGGGCCTCTCATTTTTGGCGCTGTCAGATGTTGTGAAATTTGTAGGGTTCCGAAAAAGTGTTGCATGCTTGCAATCATCGAATCTTTATACGATTGTTGCTGTCGCGTGCCTCAAAGATGAAACATATTTGTTTTGTCCGTCACGTAGTAGGCCGCTGTTCTTTAAGTTTTTCCAGTTTTTCACAGTTTGGTGAAAATTGCTACGAGAGCAGTGTGAAATGTCTTCATAGTTTAACCGCTTAATCGCTTATTGTAAAAATAAGGTTCGTACTCAAATTCTATCTATTTTTTTTTAAATTACAATACTACTGGTTCTGATTTGACCCGGGACTCGATACACAAATTATGGTGTATGGAATGAGTTCACGAACCTAAAGTTTTTGTAAATTTCACTGGGGAAAATATTTTGAGCAAAGCTACAGTACTACGGCTATCCTTAATACAAAATTCTATTTAATTACCTGGATTGTTAATTGTTAATGTCTGTAATGTCAATTTCAATGCATACTTCGACGAAACATTCATTGGACGTTAAAAAATAACCCACAAAATGACCTTATACTCGACTTAAAGTTCTTCCGGGATGCTTGCTGCAGCTTATTCTAATGTGAATAAAATTAGATAGAGAACAATTTTGCCATATGAATAGCTTTTACGAAATACTTCTGAACGATTCGTAATTTTTCTTTAATGAAATTCTAGAACATTATTACCCTTCTTACAAAGAAGGGTCTTACGGTCACTTGAAAATGCGACCCGAGGCTCGCAGGGCCTTGTGTCATATATGATTCGACTCAGCTCGACGAGTATGCAAAATGTGTGTGGCAAGGCGTGTTTCTCAGCAAGCACTGGACCGATGTGCATAAAACAAACTGTTGGTTCGACTACTAACGTTTAATTTGGATTCAACTGCTACTATTTATTTATTTATTTATTTATTTCGTCAAACAATCAATCGTAGACTACATTTATGTTCTTATATCCTATAATTACTTAATGTATTGAAATATTTTTTCAATTTTGTACGAGGCATACTAAGGTCAATCATTTCACTATGTTGATTATAAGCATTCATCATCTGATTTAATGGTCCGAATTTAGTATAATTTGTACGATGGTGATCTAAAGCAAACAAATTTCGATTACGTAGTTGTCGGGTAGGTACATAAAAGTTTAATTTTGACAATAATTCAGTTGATTCTATTCGTTGCGAAACGAGGTCGTTAACAAATGAGACCATAGCATAATCTCGACGCTCTTTCAATGATTGAATGTTGATCAACAAACAACGTGCTTCATATGAAGGGAGGGGAAATTGTGTCCATCCTAACCTACGTAGTGCGTATAATAAAAACTGCTTTTGAATTGACTCTATACGCTCATCGTGCTTTTTTATATGAGGTGACCAAACAACACTGCAGTATTCTAATATTGACCTCACAAAGGAAATACTGCTACTGCTGCGACTGATGTTGGTTGGCCCTCGGATAGGCAACACCAACTGCAAGACGACGTCGCTCACTCGGGACAGGTAGCCCTGAAAAGAACGCCGGTGAAACAACTCTTAATTGAGCTTCGACGCCACTAAGCAGTGGAAGGAACAGCAAAACATCGCCTGTACTCGACAATAATCGGTACTAGTCAGACCTCTTTCTCTCTCCCCCCCCCCCCCCTTCTCTCTCTCTCTCTCTCGCTCTTTCTCTCTCTCTCTCTCTCTCTCTCTCTCTCTCTCTCTTTCTCTCTCTCTCTCTCTGACCACTTTTGGCCAATCTTTTTTAAATTTTTGAATGTCGTCCGCTGGTTTTATGAATTTTCGAAGCTTTGCTTTGGTTGAAGCCCAAAAAGTCTCGATTGGCCGTGCCTGCGGGCAGTTCGGCGGATTCATGTCTTTCGGCACGAAACATACATTTTGACTTTTCTACCATTCTAAAGTGTCCTTTGCGTAATGACATGACGCCAAATCAGGCCAAAACACTACTTGACCTTCGTGCTGCCTGATCATCGGCAATAATTGCTTCTGGAGACATTCCTTAACGTATTTCTGAGTGTTCATCGTCTCCGTTGTGGTGTACGGACTAGATGTTTTACCATACTCGCATATTGCCTGCCAAACCATAACCTTCTTACCGAATTTTTCGGTAAAAATTGCCTTCTCCGTTTCGGGGATGTCTTTGTCTTCGCTTACAGTATAGAATTGTGGTCCGGGAAGCGTTTTGTAATCTAGTTTCACATACGTTTCATCGTCCATTATTATACACCCAGAATTTCTACACAATAACGAATCGTAGAGTTTGCGGGCCCGTGGTTTCACGGACGCGGCCTGTTTTGGGTTCCTTTTGGGGTTTTTCTGCTTTCGGTATGTTTTTAGCCCAAGTCTTTCTTTGGCACGCATGACGTTACTCGACGAGGTCCCTAGTTTTTTCGCAACATCCCGAACAGAAGTCGCTGGTTTTCGCTTGTAGGCATCCCTGATCTTTTTATCGATATCCGAACTAACAGGACCGGATTTCCGACCACTCTTCGGCGCATCTTCAAACGTACACTGTTCTCTATATTTTCGAATCGCAGATCGTACCGCTCCGACGCTTACACCCTCTTCCTTGGCCAATTTTCTCAAGGAGAGTCCGCTCACAGTGCACCATTTGTGCACGATATTTTTTCGTTGTTCCGGAGTAATACCGCGCATTTTGATAGGTAACACAAAACTGAGCACTTTTTTGATGCTATGTCATTCAGAAATGTGCAAACAAAAGGACGCAGCCAAAACATGTTGAAATATTTCATTTTTTTAAAGTGGCCGTTAAAATAAGGTGTGCTTATACTTTCTGGAACAGTCGTTATACTCCATATGCAATACACCCACACACTACAATCATGAGTACACTAATCGGTTGGGATCAATAAAGGGCTATTGGATGGAATTTTGGGATAAGGCAAAGCGGAAAAGAATCAAATGGGGTAATTTTGGGACATTTAGCGAAATAGAGGTTGGCTACCGGTTGGATATAGCATACAAGTTCTTTTCCACTTCAGCTAGCAAGTTATACGCCCAGAAAAAAGTTAGAAAGTTTAAAGTGGTTGTCGAAATAGTGGAAAAGTATAGCAGTGTGTTAGTGGACCGACCGTGAGAACCCGCAATCTTCCCAGCATCTCGTGGAACGAGGGCTAATCTCGAGTCGGACGATCATCCGATCGTGCCGATCCTCATTAACTGCATTGCCCTTCCCGCCAGATCCCACCGTCGCCGGCCGGCCATCCACAATACACACTCACACCAAAACTTGTAAGTAAGTGAATAAAAAGTTAAAGCTAGATTGACCGTGTGTTTTGCCTTTTGATCCGCGTCCCTCATTATTGTCCAGAGCCGACCTTGAGAGATCCGTCTTTCAAGCTCGAGCTAGTCGCCGCAAAAGAGACTGGTGGATAGCCCACCCCAACACGGGTCCCCGTGGCTCCCAGGAACCTGGGGTTTGGCCATAGAGTGAGTGAGTTACAGTAGGAGAGTAACAGGAACAACGAAAAACTTTGTGATAGGAAAAGGCTGTAGTTTGGATCGCATTTTGGGCATGATCTGGATGCCGCAACAGGACGTGTTCTCGTTCCCTATTGAATACCGGAAGGATTTGGATCAACTACTAGGTGGAATCACAAGAATCTTTTTTTCTTCGCGGAACTGCTCAATTCCAGCAGAGAACAGTCCTAAGCCTCGAGCTGCTTGTCTTAAGCCAATGGCAAGTCCTGTGGATGGCACACAAGGCCTCTTTTGTTGTTGGATGTGGGAGTCCGTAATAACGAAAATCGCTTTTTACAATGTTTATTGTCCACAAAGCGAAACCAGCAGTCGTGCGGAGCAACGTGGGGATTGTTTGCTGAAGCTGGCAGTGTGCAACGTGGAGATAGCTAACCGTTGCCGGCGTAACGGTAGAAGCGGAAGCCGGAGTAATAGCGACGTGGTGGCCGGAATGACGAATGGAACGGCGTCTAACGTGGTGGTTGGGTGGTGGTTGTAGTGGTGACTGCCTTGGCGACCGGGATGGCGGTTTGAGTGACACCGGGTTGACGTCCGAAGTGAGAACTTAAACAAAAACACCAGCGACAATCATTGAGCAATCTCCGTGTTGCACACCGCCATTACTTTCTCTCTCTCTCTCTCTCTCTCCCCCTCACTCTTCCTCTCCCTCCTCTCCCTCTCTCCCCCCTCTCTCTCCTCTCTCTCTAACTTAATCACACAGACACACACACACACACACACACACACACACACACACACACACACACACACACACACACACACATAATGTTAAAAAAAACAATGTCATTCAAATCACCATCCAGGGGATTCGTCTATGCAAAGGCTATCGCTCTTTTCAGGTTAGTAAGCAGGCAAACCGGACACTAAAGCAGAGATCAAGGGCCGAAACACGCGCTCAGATGTTGCATAGCAAGGTTTCAACAAAATAAAATTAGAGGTGAGTTATATCAGGGATATAACCGCGAGGTTCACGTAGGACGGCGTTGGTGTATAGTAACAATGGTATCATCTTATTTAAACATATCATAAAACATATGGTTGGTTAATTTTAAAATGTTTCTATTATTTTGCTTTGACCCGTCCCTTCTTATGAAATTTTGTACAAAGCGAGCCATTGCTTTTTCGCACGTGCAGACGTTTTTTTTTTCAACTGTCATGTTTTTTCACTCGTCTACGTTATTTTTATAGTGATAATTCACGTAGTTCCCATATTATATACCAGTGCCTAGTGAATACGTTGTGAACATTTTCATCGTAATTGATGACTCATATCAACGGTCACTTTATGGGTGACGAAAAATATTCACGTGTTTTGCGAGTGATTAGATTTTAAAAACCGATTTATGATGGTGTGGTGGTTTTCATTCGAAGGGGAACTGAACCTCTCGTATGGTGGAACCGGCACTGACAGCATAACTAGTTTAGAACAGAGAGTGCTAAATCGATTTTAGACAACGAATATGTGTGAATTCTGCTGCAAGAAGGAGACAAAGATTTAATTCGTTGAATGATGCAGAGTGAAACAAACTATTACCTGAGTTCCAGACTGCAGTAGACTTCTTGGTGAGCTCGAGCCATTTTATTTAGTAGAATATTGTTCGTAGCTTAAATAGAAAACCAATCGCAACTATCAGACATTTTGTCATTCGAGACCACATTGATGGGACTCTTGTGTTTTGTTAGTGTTTTTGTGAAGATTGGGTAAGGGAAAACAAGAAAAAAAATTTTGGGTTTTTTTTTTTTTTTTTTTTTTTTTTTTTTTTTTTTTTTTTTTTTTTTTTTTTTTTTTTTTTTTTTTTTTCAATTTTCTCTTGTCATTTTGCTCCGTTGAATTTTTATTTTTATATGATTTTTGTTTGTCAATTTTGGTCGTGGAGTGTTCTCGGCGTTTACTGCCATTAGTAGCTTTTGAAAGATGCATCCCAATATGAGACAGGGTCGTGAAAATTAGATTTAAAAAAATCGTCCATCGAACAAAAACATCTTCGTTGTTACCAGTCACTTCGAAACTCAACTTTGAACAGCCTTAGCCACACTAGGAGCAGCATCGCGTGAAGATCAGCGTTCATGGTTGTGAGCCAAATAGTTTCAGTTTCCGTAGTGCATGTAGTAGTTTTGTGAAATTTTGAGGTGAAGATCACCTTGGGAAACCTAGAATGATAAGGCTGAACAGAAAAAATTGTCCTCAGAAGAATCTGTATCGTGGATACTTTTCGACGGAAAATATGTGCACAGGTACTGAGTTGTTTCTTCCTCCGGTGTTTGCTCCGGAACGGACATGACGCTTATTGTTCTTCTGTAATGAGTTTGTGACAGTTTTTGTTGGTTTTTGACTGCCAGGTTTCCGTCAGCCAACAAAGTGCTATCAACGGAAATCGTATTCCGGTCATCAATTATTCAGCTGTGTGACATAGGAGCTTCACATTTAGTGTGAGAGCATTATTTGGGAATTTTATGCTCATGGAATTGGATGCATGCAGTTATCCAGAAGGTGGACGAATCGGCTCTGGATGCTCAATTCGAAAACCTAACCAGAGATACTGGACTTTTTGGAAATCCGGGTGAGCTCTTTCCTTATTATTACTTTGGCTTCAGTTTTACAAAGAGAATTCAAATATGCGATTAATGTTTTCAGTATGAGCAAAGTATGGAATCCGAGCTTTGGGTATTATCCGTGTTTGTTTGTTAGTTATTGTATAAGGATAGATTACGAGTACTGCCCTCTGTAAATCAGCCGTGGAAGTGCTTCACGTTGCGTAGCATCATACTGCAAAGAATCTACCAGATAGTATCCGTTACCTATTCACATTTTAATACTCTTCAACCGGTTGGGTACATTCTCCACTGTGACCAGTTTTTTGATCTATTGTGGCAAGCCCCTATTTAAATAAATTTCATCGCACAGAAAAAAAGCTTTTATACTTAATGTCACAGTGCAGGGTCATTTTTTTTACTTTTCTCGTTGCAGAGGAATAACTCTAGGATTTATCCAGGACACAAGGAGGTAAAACTCTTTTCAGAAAGCGAACAATCGCGCACAAACCTAGGCCCATCAGTTATCAAAGAAGTCAGGACACACGGAGTGACATTAACCTTCTTAGCCACGTCACTCCCAACGATTCATCTAAGCCTACAAAATCGAGACGGAAGGACGGTTGTCCCCGTTTCCTCTTTCTTACGATCCAAAAATATTCGTTGATTAACTTATTCATCAAGTGGATAATTTAATTGCTGCTTATTTTTGAATCCTCTTTTTCCCTCAACTCTACACAGTGGGCCTGGCCGTTTTAATATTTTTGTCATATTACAAATATGCCGCAAATATTAATGTTGCTAAGAAAAATACTGGTTATAGTATTTTCCAGGATGCTTTTAATTACTGGCTGTGTAAGGGTTAAAATAAAAAAAAAAATAATAATAAAAAAAAAGAGCGATTGTTTTTTTTGTTCTGTTTTTTGTAAAAAAAATATTTTTTTTGGGTTGTTATAAAAATTTTTTCTTTTTCTTCGGGGGGGACAAAAAAAATTTTTTTTTTTTTTTTTTTTAAGGTGTGTTTGAAAATAAAATTTTTTTTTTAAATAAATTTTTTTTTTTTTTTTTTTTTTTTTGTTTGGTTGTATTTGTATTTTTTTTTTTTTTTTTTTTTTTGGGGGGGTTTTTTTTTTTGTGTGTTTTTTGTGCGGGGGTATTTTTTTTTTTTGTTTTTGTTGTTTTTTTTTTGGTGTGGGGGGGGGGGGGGGGGGGGCAACAAATCAAACTAATTTTGCAGCTGAGGGGTGTGGCTATTGCTGTATTAAACAGGGAATGAAACTAAATGAAATAAAAAGAAGAAGACAATTTGAACCATTCGTTACCCGTTTTTGAGGACCCGAAAAGGGAAAACCATATTTTCAACCTGTTCATATGCAGATTTGTATGGGAGCAAAAGTAGGTCCTTTTTAAGTAAAAAATTGAACTACTTTTACTAGTAGCACTTGATTGAAATTTTAGTCCAAAACATTTGTAAATTATTCTGATCAAATGGTGCATAAATGAAGTCATTCTGTTCAGTCAAACGAGAGTTATTAGCGTTCAAACACCTTTCACTTTTGCGTAACGCTCTCATTTTTCAAAATTTTGAAATGACACCCAGTATAGAAAAGAGAAACGTAGTCCTACGTTAATAAGGACACTTATTCATGGGCGCCGAAATTTATGTCTTCTTTCTGCTTCAGCATTTCAAGCTTATTGCTGTCACAATTAGCTTATTGCTTGCTCTCAACTTAGTGTTCTAGATGCACTTTCACAGTTATAAATTGAGAGCTTTCGATGCCAAGCACCATTTTTGCATTAGTATGATTGTGTGGCAAGAACAATCATACGCTATATGCCCAGGGAGTTGAGAAATTTTCTTTTACGAAAAATTCCTAGACCAGACCGGGAATCGAACCCAGCCACCTCCAGCATGGTGTTGCTTTGTAGCTGCGCCTTTACCGACTGATCTAAGGAAGGACCCATTTATGTAAAGATGGATTTTGGTCACTTTCGTGGGCAAAAAATCTTCAAAGCCACGGGTCGAGAAGAAGTCCCCTTCTAGAAAGTTACTGATCTGGTAATGGGTTTATCGAGCGATTTGTAGCTGGGGAATAATTACCAATTTGGTTTTTACTAATACATTATACAAGTTAAAGTGCCTCCAGCATAGCTTTCCCGTAGATCAAAACACACAAGGGACGTTTGAAGTTTTAGCCAGATTAGGCAAGCTGCCATTATGTCGAGAGACACTTCAGTGGTACCACGATGTATGCAGATGCAGATGGTGGAACAAAATGGCCAAAAAGTGTCCTTGATATAATGAATGGTATCCATTGAAAAGTCCGTTAATTCTCAAAACCACAGTTAGTTCTAAAAATAAGTGCAATAATCTTTATTCTGCATGCTGCATCCAGATTCCAAGTGACTTAGCATTAGTTCTGATCAGTGTGAGCCGTGGGTGAACCCTGCTGAACAAAAATGCACAAGCACATTGGAACATGTTATGATAAAGTCAGCGAGTAGAAGTTTGGGATTGGTGGAATATGTCATCAAATTTATCAGTAAAACAGCCAACGTACAGTTCACAATCTCCATTCAAAAATTGTTTTCTTTATTTGCAGTCCTTATTTAGTACGATTTGATTATTTTCACCTTTAGTCTAGATCAGTTTCATTCAATGGAATATAACATAAATATTCTTCATGTGTACAACTTACATACTACACATATTTAAGCATAAATTAATTTAAAAAAAAAATCCAGCTATGATAAACTTACCAGCTAATGATCAAAAACTCTCATTCTTGTTTTAAAAACGCTCTTCATAGCGTGTTGTCATATGTGCATTGTATCCAAATCACCATTGCAAAATTACCGTTGATTCTTGAATATTTGTTTTTCTCAGTCCCCTGCCTTATTTATCGTCAAATGTAAATATGAAGCAACAAATCGCATTTTTTTTAAACTTTCAAAAATGTTGGGGACGTTGCTTATAATTGATGTTAATTTACATTTAGTTTACTTGTAAGAGAATTGGACTAATTCCACATGACAGTCCCTTGTATAAATAATGTCCACTTGTTTTTTGTTCGCTTGCTTTCTTCAATATAATAGCTTCTGTGCGAAATAACTTATTTAAAGCCAAAAAAGTCTTATTTGCTTATGATCACGTTTGTTGTTGTTGTTGTTGTTATGGTTATTGTAGCTATGTTCATCTTGTTTCATTACATTGCTGTGATGGGTAATGCTGCTCACTTCGATTAATACTTGCGTGTTCAAGTGCTTGCATGGCCTACTACTAATGCACTGGTTTTTATTATCAAATAGGTATCTTAAAAACAAGAAGCACGTACGGTTTCAAAAAAGGAAACTTTGAATAAAACGGTCATTATAATCTATGGTTTTATGCGTGTAGTTTACATTGTTCTCGGGATGCAAGACACATTCCCTCTTATTTTAGAACTCGCAAACAGCCGATCGCCGCCTTACAGCTTCGTTTCAATTTCCTAGTGTGGTTATTGCCGCTTCTGAGATTTCTTCTTGTTTGAACATAAACGTTTTGTTTATTATGCATTTCATTAGCATAAGTTTACCCGGTTTGGCTTGGTTTGGAATTTCTTCTGTTTACTTACAATGGCGAACACGTGGCATCCGAGACAGAGTTCATCGGTATGTTTGTTTATAGCTGTTGAACGGTTTTGTTTTATACCGCAGACTTGCCTATTGTGAGTATAGTTTCTTCGAGTATTAGACGGTAGAAAAAATGTATTCCTTATGATATAGTTTAGATATAAGTAAGTAAAATAGTGTAAAGAGAGATTCGCGTTAAGTATATAGTCAGCCTTCATAATAGAGTTTAAAACGGTAAAGGTATTCTATTCTGTTGTGAAATGAAATAATTGTGCTATTGAACAGTCTTCGTCGAACACATGACCTCATAATACATATTTATGTTCACTTATTTGTGCAGTTTGTATAACAAATTGTATCAAATACGTGTTTTATTTTTGCGGAATAAACATAAAATTTCGCTCGAGGAAATGTCAAACAATCAATGTCTGTTATACAACCTAACCTAAAAATTATCTCAATTATTCTTTTAAAGGGGTCCCCCGAAACGTAGTGAGCTTCTTGATTGCCTCAATTTTCACCCAATTATGGAAACCCGTCGACTCTGAACGATGTTAGAGTCTTTACCGAGATTTGGCAACGTCTACTTGGATGAGGCGATTGGGTAAGCTTGACTTCTCTCCTCCATGGTTGATAATTTTTCGAAATCTCATCAAGTTTTTCTGCTTCTGGTTTTTTTTCTGAGGTAAGCTCCTTGCGAGCATGCTAGTTTTCAGCTCAACAGAGGAGAGTCAATTATTTGTCGACAACTTGAAAAATACAAACATGGGCACGGGTTACCGCTTAGGTGGAGGCTTATTAATGAGATTCGGGTAGGAACGATTACTTGACGAAAGTGTCAACAACGATTTGCGATTTCGTTATTTTTAAAATCAAAATCATCCATGCGGTGTGAGTGGCTACAAAGGTTGATGTCATTTACGATTATCAATAACGTAAATGATGCTAGATATTAGTTCTTCTGCTCGAGCATTTATCAAAAAGTTGAATTCAGTTCAGAAAACCTGTAAAATATAAGGCAGTATTTTTTTCCAAGCACTCAAAGCCTGGTGCCGCCATCATTTCGTGAGAGCGCCTTGCTCGCGGATCGGATGATAACGTTGATCAGATCCAACTGGTTGTGCTTCGTTCGGCTTAACATGAGAATGCATGGCGAAATGATGATAAATATGATAGAATTATGAATGGTTTTACTTTGCTCTTCCTCCCTAACAACCCTACTAAAAATATCATAGAACTTGAACACTACTTGTGGTATGAATTCAATCATTTATTCTAAATTTAGGATTTCATAAAGAGAAGGAACATGAAGAAGTATCTGACTAAGTTTTTACCCTGTACAATTTTTTTTATCCAACCTTTGTAATTTTTTGACCGGGAAACCATCGCATACAAAGTTGGCTACTGCTGCTGTCGTCCATCCGTCAGGGGCATTGAGCAAGCGAGCGTGCCAAAGTGATGAGTGCTGGATTTTACTTCACGCCAAATGTTATTATCATTCGTTTCGGGCGTCTTACTTTACTTGTTGTAGGTAGGTACCAAAATTATTACTTAGCTCCATGCTTCAATCAAAGTCATCGTCTGGGTCTGTATATAAAACATAGCTGTTGATTTGGATGAGCTCGATCAATTATAATCGTATTAATGTCATGTCGAGGTTTGCTATGAAGATCATGCTCTGTGGGTACAATCCATCTTAATTGGACAAGTTTAGGTGGGATAAAATGCGAAGGTGCAATTTTCTCGCATAATTCGCTTGGGTATTGTTGCTGGTCTTCAAATCATGAAAAGAGTTTGAAATATTAGCTCAACAATTTCACTGTCAGGTTGTTTGCTTCTATGTGCTATACAAATATGGAAACAAAACTAATCGTATAACGTATGCATTTAATAAAATAGACTGATTTTAACAATTTTTCATGCAATTACCCTGCCTACTGCTCTGGTGGTGAATTCTTCGATGCATCGCCAATCGTAGCAAGCCTGTTATGTACAGAAAAAAAATTGACAGCGGTATCAGTTGATTTGCAGCAGCCATGGCGAAAACAGTCAAGCAACTACGATCGATGATTTGTTCGACCATCGACATGTTTGAACATAACCGTTTGTGCGGCACTTCTGCCGGAAACAGTTGATCGGGCATTTAGGGTTACTGCCCCCATATTAATCTCATTGTTCCTATATTCATCCTACGATGAATCAAACAATTGGGCAGTTGAATCGGTTTCGTTTTCTAATAATGTTTCTTTACGTTAAATAACTACTACAAACATTACTAACTAATTCTGTCACGTGTATATCGTTTTATTTCAAGTAGGATGAATTGCAAAGTGATGAGATTAATATAGGTACATCTTCCCTACATCATCCTCTCTCTTCTGTAGAAAGCCGAGAGCGCCGAATGAACGCCTGGTTCCGGCTGCCCGACAGTCCTTCGCGACCGTAGACTACAACAGTAGCTGAAGAGGAAGACCGAAAGCAAGGTGACCTCATCGTTCCGCGCCTTGGGTGTTGAGGTTGGTGAAACCGCCCAAACGGTAAAGAAGTACCCGGGCAAGATGGACATTGTTATGCGGAAACGTCAGTAGATTCCGACCATGTCTGAGCAGCAGAAAATCAATCCAGAGGGAGCGGCTCAAGGTGGTGAAGAATATCTTTCCGGCAAAGCACGATCATAATGAATAACGAGAACTGCTTGACGCTGGACGGCAACAACTGGCAAGGCACTGGGTTCTTTACGTCCTCCAACAAGGAACGTTGATGTCAAATATAAGTCCTTCTGTGCCGACAATCAATGAGAATGGAATGTCCAATCCGCTGTTCTTTCATTCAGGGCTTGCGGTGAACGGCGAGATTCTGATACGATGCCTAGGATGATGTGGTCATTTGGCCGAACCTGGCCTTGGTCCATTATGCCAAGGGATCACTGGAGTTGGCTGATGATAAACGTCGAATCGAAGAACGCCAACCCTCCCAGCGTCCCCCAGCTGCGACCGCTAGAAAGTTTTTGGACGAACCTCAAACAAAGGATCTATCCCAATAATTTCGTCACCAAAATGGACAAAAGAGCTGAAGAATATTCCGAAATTTAGCTTTTTATCGCCCATGGCTAAGGTTCCGATCAACTGCTGTAAGGCAGGGCGTCGAAGCATTTTTCTCGAAGGCATAAGAAACGTAGGATTTAAGGATAATTGATTCGTTAGTATGTGAAAAAAAAACTACAAGATGCAGCCCCATTGGGTTGTTCGACATGATGACATTGGACTACGACGAAGTATAAGCCAGTATAACACATCACTGTTTAAAATTGACAAAATAATGTTCGTTAAATTGGAAAATCCAACAATCCAAAATCCAACAATGATAAACATTGAATCTGATATCCTACTTCGAGTTGAAGACCCTTCTCCAGCATCCCAGCCAGTAGTTGATGACGAATTATCTTTAACCGCTTTAATTTTAGTCTGATCCATCTTGCGCTTCAGGGAATGAAAAAATATAGCTTTTACTGGTGCATAGGAGACGTTCCTAACTTAAATTTGAAGTCTGTGATGAATACTGTGCATTTAGTAAATTTACTCTGAAATATTGGCATTATAAGAAATCATTATTTTCAATAGTAGACATAGTTATTTTCAATAGTTTAATGTTAAAAATCAGTATTTTTCAATATTGGAATCGATACGTAGAAATATTTCCGATCGATTGGGGCAAACATTTTGAAAATGATTGGATAAACGACTGAGATATAAACACTCTAACCTGACTGCTTTTCATGACGGACTGCTTTTCATGAGGTTTTTTTTTTTTAAATTGTACTCCAGCATAGAAAACAAAGACGTAGTCCTACTTCAAACATAGCTTATACGTGCAAAAATGAAGCCATTTCAATTTCTTTTTTACGGGTTGAATTGCCTTAATCGGTTCAAATTGAACCATATGCTTAATTTAAAATTTTGTTCCACAATGATCTTAACTAATGTGAATCGCATATTTGTCACAAGCCTGCTATTATTTCCCATGCAACTGTTGAAAGTTTAATTGCAAATGACATAATCCGTGTTAAAATAAAGTGGTGCAAAAAACGCTTAAAAAACATAGCTTCGGATTGTGACATTTGGAATTATAAAGCTCTTTAATTGAACACACTTTGTGGTGACCAATCAGCTGGTCACCCCCCTTAATTCTTACCAATATTTAGTTCCATTTTTATAGCACAGTATGATAAACCGCAGAATGGTTCTGGGCCTGCCCTTTCATTACCTTCAATGCCCGGAACCCAGTATAAAATTACGGATTTCTCTTGGCACACCGTCCGCGGTGAAAAAATGTATTCCCAGACAAGTCTGAATGTGCATTTATAATTACTCAACGCATTGAGTGTCACCGAACTGTCTGTCAAAATACAAATATTTGTACATCTATATTTTCTCTTCAGACAAGAAAAAAACGCGAGTAGGCTGCGCTGAAAATCCGACGTTTGAATGTTTTCTGCAGCGTAAAATTATGTTTTTAAATCATTTTAATATTGTGAAAAGTGCTGGGAAAAGTGTGTGCAAACAAATATTTTTGGCACATATAATCACAGCTGTTGGGTTTTCCAATAGGAAGTGCTTCTTTCGTAAAACAATAAGTGGAATCAGGAACCCCAACGTGATGGTGGCAACGGAGGAAGAGCAAACGCTGGAACCTCGATAGTGAAAAATCTAGTCTGCGGAGTAAAGAAGTGAGTGAATGACCTCCGAGAGGAGTTTGTAGGATAAGGTGACGTGTATAAATTGTGATTCCGTTTTTAATTTGTGAACCGAGATTGTAAAAAAGGGGAGGAAAGGCGTGAAACATACTTCTTTTATTATAAAGTGTGTTTGAGCTGATAAGAAGGAAGCTACGTTCATAAAGAAACTGTTTGTGAAGTTGGCCAACAGCTAGATATTGGTGGTACCTTTTTCTTGAAACAGCCCAGCACGAAGATGCGGATTTGCAATGCGTTTTAATGGTGCCATTTGGACGTTGAGACTTAGTGCTCTTGTAGTTGAACTGGTAAATTCAAGATTGTGTAGACACTCATCTAACAGACCATCTACGATTGGGACAGAGACACAAAACGGTATTGAATCGATGACTGACTTGGTAAGCTCGTTCTAGTTTTACTCATTATGTCAAAACGGTTCCAAACATAGAGCGAGTAATGGCGCTATAACCATAAGCCATAGGGAGCTAAGACTATAGTTAATGCTAAAGTCCCAACCGTTTGAAGATAAATGGAGCATCACTTAACCTTCTTAGACTCGATGCTCCCAACGACCATTTTTAAATAATTTTTTGCTCTGTACACCAAACTGGGCATTCTGTTCAACTATTCTCTCCGACTATTTTCACTTTTCCTTTGATATCTACTGAAGGCTACATGGGTTCCCCGTGTCTTCTTAAGGTAGATATCAAATCCTCCCTATCACCAACAATTGCATGGACGTGGCCAGGTGAGCGATCGAGGAGTGTCTTCGTGGAGATTATTGCGTGAAGAAACGTATCAGTAACTGGTTTCGTTTCATGGTGACATGCAATGTTTTCAACGAATTATTCCTCATCGTAGGTCCATCCACGAGGTGTGCAAACGTCAATGCTAATGCCATGCTAATGCTAATACTAATCTATATTTTCTCTTCAGACAAACGTTAACTCATTTTATTATGGCAAAAGTCTCCGCTTGAACCACCGTTGTATAGTTTCCCATTACCACTGAGATTTCTACGCCAGGGCCGAAAGTTCCTTCTCTCGTTTTTGTTCCAATTTTTGAACCATCTGTCAAGAAATTTATGGAACTATGGCGAACATAGACCTCCGACTTCCGAATCAATGTGACGTCTCACATATGTTGTAAGGGATGTCATAGTTTCCCACAGGTTTCATCCAGTCTCATATTCATCACTGGCCCATCTTGAAAATTTCATATTGATCACTGGCCCATTTTGAACATTTTGTGAAATACTCAAGTGACCGACCTTAGTCGGTATCTCCAGACTTGAAAGTTTTTCAACCGTTTGAGTCTTAGCATACTCTTTCTCTCTTCTAGTTGCACGTATTCGTGCAAAGGCAGCGGATTTAGCATTGCATTTAACGATGTTGATGGAGCGTTGCGCATCGCTCCCGTTATGGACACTAGCCGTTGATGTTTTGTCAGCTTTTTCTGTGCAGTAGCCTGTTTTGATTTTGGCCACCACAAAAGAGAAGCATACGTTAGTTTTGGACGAATTAGGGACGTGTACATCCACATGATCATGTTTGGTCTTAAACTCCATTTTCTGCCATATGTGTTTTAGCATATCCAGAAAGCACTGATTGCTTTACCGATCACACACTCAACCTAAGCATTCCAGTTCAGTTTGGCATTCAGTATCACTCCTCTAGGTATTTAACCTGTTCACTAAAATAAATTTCTAATCCTCCTACACTGAACCCAAACATCATCCCAAAATCGTCTCAAAAGTAATTCGATTGCGCCTTTTAACGAAAAGCATTCGGAAATCGGATGATTGTCTTATGGTTAAATCCGTACGACGGTCAATCATGTTTCTTATGACAATCAACCATATTTAATATGATGTTTGTTTCAAAACTGAGTAGATCATTAGCGATTAATGAATAATTTGAAACAATTCAACGACACAAATTTATTTCTCATTACACTTCCTCAACTGTTGAGCAAAGATTGCAACGGGAGCACAAAAATTGAAGGAGTCAGGAAATATTTATCCGTGGTTCCGTAGGAAGCGTGCGGGTTCCGATCCTTTATTCGTGATGCTACCAGTTCTGATAGCGATTGATAGGTTTTTACCAAATGATGTAAAATGGAATGTTTGTCACCCTCAGTTCCAATGATTTGCATTGTAGGGCTTTTCCCTCGGCTTGTCCAATGCAATACGCATTCCACCTTGGGATGACTATTTTTCATACAGCGTGCATTCGAATTTAAATGGGAGGTCAATTCGCTTCGCGTATTATTAGTTGTTCAACATTATAAGGATAATCATCTGGTTTTGAGAAAATCGTCGTCCGTCTGCATCTATCATTCGAAAATGCGATTTTAATGATTCGAAATCAACCGACGGAGGTTTCATTCGATAAAAAGAGAATGCTTGGGTTCAATGTAGATTAAAAGCTTTTGGATTCGACTTTCTTTTCCTAGTGAAAGGTACAACTACTACTATTGATTAATTGATGCTAGGCCTTTCTGAATACACTAAAGGGTCACCCACAATTGATACGTTGCGGATGCGTTGACGTAAATTTGACAGAAAATCTAAGGGAACACAACGTATCAATTGTGGGCCAGCCATAAGAATGGGTAAATTTTATGGAAGAATCCAGGTAACGCAAAAGTGAGGTTAAACGTCGTAGATGGCGCTCTTTCAAAATGGTTTTTCGAGCTGTCTAAGCAAAGTAATTCTGACTATGCGAGCTGTCTAAGCAAAGTAATTGGTGATAAAAAGATAAGAAAACCGACGATAATGACGATAATGACCAATTCCATACAGTTTAAAACATAGCTAGAAAATTATTATCAATTTCAGTTTTAGATAGTATGGTGCTTAACCTCACTTAAGCTTTACTTGGATTTCTCAATAGCCCATTGCATTCTCCCTGAAATGACATTGTCAAACTTTCCTCTCATTATGACGACTACACGCAAAAAAAAAAATCCGCAGTAGAAATTACCATTTCGAGGGTTGAATAAAGCGCAAACACCAACAATGTTTACCATGCCTGCGATTAGAATATCCACATGAGATCTGCCAAATGTACCACAAATGTTGAAGACTTTACCATAAACAGTCCATAGTACATTTGACTGAAATTTCATGGTAGTTTTAAAAATAGGCATAGTCAGATCACTGCAAGATTTGTTTTCAGTGTATATCTTCTGCAAAGCCTAAAACCTCGCGACTTTATTCCTCTAAGCTTCTTAGAAGATCGTCTTCAACTAACATTAGTGGTGAGAGGATTCCTCCTTAGGGACAACCTTTCGTTGCCGGTACTGTAATAAACGAACTTCCCAGCTCTGAAGTGATTTCTCTTTTTGCAATCATGGTGTGAACCCAATCGAAGCGTGGTCGAAATCTCCTTCAAAATCTAAGAAAGAACAAAGTGCTATTTCTTTTACCGATTGAGCTTTTTCTACCTTGGATGCCACAGTATGGAGTGTCGTAACTGTTGACTTATCTGACTGGTAAGCAAACTGAAACTAAGATAGTGGATGTTTGTTCGTGTAATTTGAATGGATATAATCATTCAACACTTTTTCGATGATCTTTGACAAAACTGATGAAACTGTAGGAGCCTTAGAGGGCGTCTTATCTTGCTTTCCTATTTAAGGTATAAATATAGCTTTTACTAGTCCCCATGAAGATGGAATATTGCTGAGCCTGAAACAAGCCTTAAAAATCTCAATTAATGGCAAGATCAACACAGCTTCTCCGTTTTGAAGCATTGCTGGAAATATTTTGTCCGGTCCTGCAGATTCGTAAGGCTGAAAAGATCTTAATGCATTTTGGAAAATTGCCTGGCTTTCTTAAAGATTTCATCAACCAAGTCTTTTGTGGCGTTTTCTGTTTCATCGGACATTTGAGGTGTCCTTGTAGAACATCTTTCTCCTTCAAGTGATCCATTACTGTTTGGATCTATACACAAAACCGATCCACGAAAATGGGTTTCCATAATCAACTTTAGCATTTCACTCTGTTTTCAGATTTCCAAGTTCAATCGTATGATCCTTTGCCAGAGCTCTCTGAATGCTTGCAACTTACGGAGTATTCCTAATGTTTTCCACGTTAAAACTCAGGATCCTCGTTTGGATTTTCTTATTTCGTTATTATACTCAGTAAGTGCTCTGCTATAGGGGGTCCAATCGGCTAGTTACAATTTAGAATTCCACCACGGAACATTCCTGTTAGAGGACGATTCTTTGATAGGGCAACCAATATTGGAAGAATTTAAAATCTTATCATTTACCTTTTGGGGAAATCATTCCAACTTCTGGCAGCCGTTCAAGCTTTTAGCTTCAGCTTATTCACGGTTGGGAAATTGAAGAAATCAATGCAGTTAACATTTTTCATCTTTTATGGGTCTTTTATCTTTTATCACGCAGAATAAACGCTCTAAGGGCATCTTCAACGGCGATCCAAATCGTGGATTGGATTTATTTTTTTAGACCAAACGCAAAAACATCGCTGCACCGGTGTTGTAAATTTAGTTTTATACTGGATCTATTTTGCATCATTTTAAAACTGGTATATGTTTTGATCTATTCTTGCAGCAATTTGGAATAAGAAAAATACCGTTCCAAAACACTACACGCTACATGATAATACCAATTATTGAGTAAAACTTCAGCTTTTACTAAACATTAACTCAATTTTATTGAGTATATTGTGAGGTATATTTGTGAGCCGAAAAGTGCCGTGTTTGCTGCGTGTGATGCTGGCGGCGGACAAAAAGTTGTGTTGCTCGGATGCTGATAATTACCTCAAGTTGCTCCTGGTGCTAGTGAATTGCCTTCTCGTTTCATTACTACATAACGAATGCTTGTCTTAGTTTTTTTTACAGCCACTGCATTTTCGGAAAACGCTGACTAGATCAAAATGCGGAGGTTCCGAGATTCCGAATAGTATTTCGATTGCTCGGAAATGAAAAGTAATGAAGTCTTCAAAGTGAAAAATCGGTTTATTCACAGATTGGTCATGATAAGCACTTGCAAATAGCTCCTACAGATACATTTTGGAGAAGCCTAGTTGACTCTAGTTGTCGCATAATGTCCAGGAACACCTCCCTTGGCATACGGAAACACAGAAAGTGCTTCTCGTTGTAGGTTTGCGTGTCGTTAAAGTAGTCCTGGAGCAGCTTCTGATTACCGTAACGGAAATCGCGGTCGACGTTGGGGCGTCATCCAAGACGTGGCCCTCTTCGTTTCGGCTCTTGTTTATCCGCTTCCAAACAAGAAATCAGCATTATCTAATATCGTTTTAATGAAAAGCATGCATTCACACACTCACCTTCAGCTAAACGAGAGAAAAAGTATTCTTTGTCGTCAGCTAACGACGCACTACTGGCATTAAAAATTATTTGGTCAAACCAATCAATGGCAAAATGTTTGTGAAAAATCTGCGATCTCTGAAACAAAAAACTCAGGATGACAGGTGTTGGCGGGTTTAACAACAAGGAACATAACACCGGTGCGGGGAACGCAAAGTTGGTCTATTTTAGCTAGTTCTATTCAAGTTTCGCTGATGCAAATCAGGTATAAAGTTGATCTAAAAATAGACCGCCGCTGAAGATGCCTTAATGCCGTAAATACTGAGAGTAAAATAGTGCTTGACTAAGTTGAGTGGCTGAAACCCTGTTTTTGAGCACTTTTTCTCAAAAAGGTCAAGCGTTCCAAGATATGTCGTTGGCAGTAATGTACAAAAAAGTAATCAGTAAGGCCAGAATTATCTTCACAAAATTACCAAAATGAATCCAAATGAAAAACATGTTTCCATGTTTTAGTGCTGCACACGGTCAAAGCTTCATGTACGGCATACGGGTGATACGGTTGGAGCTTAATTCCGGTTCATGAACCAAAAACGACCCACCAATCTAAATAGCTCATTCCTTTTATTGCCCGTTTCGTTTAAAATATTTTCGATAACACCCGTGTGGAACGCGCAACGTGAAATCCCGCTCTCGGGAAGATTGGAATTTTTTCCCCCGATATAAACAAATTGAATCAAATTAGTAACATTAATTTCTTAATGTCAGGGTTAATTCCCCGATCCTTTATGGTTTTTTCTTTCACTCTCCCTCGGGTTCGGAATCATCTTCCTTGGTCTCTTTTCTCTCATCCCAGCGATCTTCACGGTCAACTTTATTGACGGATGGAATAATCTAATCTGAATACGCGGCAATGATTAGCATGAAAACGGACAAAATCGAACCATATCGAGATGCGTATGAGAGAAAAATTAAGCAGACGACACGAAATCGAATCGGCCATCTTTCCGTTACCATGGTTTTGTCGTACCTCCGAGAGGTTACCGAATGAAGTTGGCGGATCGCTGCAAAACGATGCGTTCGGTGAGACACTCGACGAAGGGATGTTCAATTATCCAATTAGGTAGGCATTTTTAATAATTCTACAAACCTCGCGGGAGAATTGTTTCGTACACTGAAAGAGTCGCCTTTTGTTGTGAACAACAACATTCTCTTCTCTTTAATTCCCACCGGACACACGTTTTGTTGGCCTGGTAGTAACGAGCATTCAACCGTGCGCCTCTTTTCAGAGGAAACCGAATGCTAAGAAGTAAGAGGGCGATAATCAATTTTACTGTGCATTTGATCAACTCTCTCATGGCTTTTGGACATGGACCCCCGCACTTCCTTACCCTCCGTTTGTACATGCACAAGATTTTCTTCAAATTTAATTTGTGACCGCACAATTTACTGCCCCTCATCGTCATCTCCTGTCCGCGTGCGTCGGTTGTAATTTAATCTGCACGGTTGTGCGGTTTTCCTACACATAGCTTTCTACCGATGAACGCAGGAATAGAGTCATCTACTCATTCAGATTCGGTTTGGACGGCGTTCGAGTAACACCTTCTTTCGTAACGTTTGCACACATAATGGCCGGAAATCAGAAATCAGAGTGCTTCACACACCCACATCTGTTCAGCGTTTTGTGAGTCAATCCAACCGATGGACGGAGAGAACGTTCCAACGATCAGCATTTCCAGAACGGCCAGGAAACGAAGCTGATTGATCACGTTTCGGTTGAGAAAATCGTTGGCACTGGACAGCAATCATCACCATTGGTTTTTGCCACATCACCTATTTCGAAAATCGGGCGTGAAATTGCATAATTTTGGCAAAGTCATACACTACTCCACCTAACATCGGATGCCGTATTCGAGACGGTTCGGTTCCCATAACCGAAAGCACATAGTCGCAGAAAGAAAACTGTAGCGCCTCTAATTTCTATGTCTGAACCGATCGTCACTCTTTTTACTGCGATCATTGTCGGTGTTGAAAGGCACTTTCAACAAATCCATCTTTTATCATCTTTGGAGTTCCTATCGGCCTCTACCGAAATACCAAACAAAGCGGGCAGGTCGAACAGCGGTGTCGTTAATTGTTGCGTCCTTTGTGTCTAATTACCCTTCCCATTCGTGCCGCGCTTTGTTGCGATAGGATGGGATCAAATAACACCATGTGGTGTTTGGCGGGGTTGTTGTCTACCTGTGCAGGTATACTATAAAGCTCGCTCTGCAGTCGACCTCCCAGCCAACGACGACGATGAGAATATGTAGGGCTTCTGTTCCGTTTGAAACCCATACGGCCAAGCTTGGGAACGATTGGATAGGATGGCAGTTTTTATTGAGGATCTTTACCAACATTCTATGGCTAATCAATCGTCTCCCATCGCGGTGATTTTTATGGTTCTTTAGTTGACTCGATTCTTGCAGTAGTGCTACCGGGTGCTGTGAGAACCTACAAATCGATTAAGTTGGATGGTTCGGGGAAACATTATAGAATAAATTCTCCGGGAACTAACTCTGTCTTTGCATTTGGAAAACAACCTGATTTTTTTTCGATGCTGAGCTAAACTCAAAAGGATTTTTTAAGACATTTTTATTAAATTGAAACAATATCAGTACATGATTTTTGGCGTATGCCGCGAATTTTGGATTTCGTTATGTTTATTTAAACAAATATCTGCTGAAAAACATAACATCTAGCATTTCTGTCAAAGTATATAATTACGTTACGATCTAAACATCAACCGACAATACCAACACACCACCGGACCTGGTTCAGCGCATTCCACATATCGAACGATCGAGGACAGCCAATTATTACCCGCTGGACTATTCTAGCTGCATCAGCTTCATTCACCCTTAAATATCCTATGCAGGAGAAACATAGGAGTTCAGTTTACTTTTATCGAGAGTCGCGGTATTCGTGTTTGAGTTCTAAGTTAGTATTCTAAGTGATTAGAATAATTAATCAGTGTCAGTGAAGTCCCGATCAAGATTATATGTTTGAACAGGCCTGTCTTAACATCTACCATACCTCCATTTTCCATGTTCTATGACACCGTGTAAACGCATATAACATGCGGTCCATTCCCAAGTAACATTTTTAGTTTTATTCCAGCCGTATACCACCCAAGTAACATTGCCAAAACCATACAGCTTTATTAAGTTTTATTAAGGTTTTATCAAAGCCACTAGAATTCAATTTGGTTTTATTATGACACCAAGAGGTGCCAAAAGGTTTCATATTTTAGTCAGGTTTATGAGAACCTACACAGCTTTTTTAAAACGATCTTAAAACCTTGTTTTCTCAAATTCCTTTTACTCCTATCAAAGGTTTTATTTCGACTTTATGAACTCATAATATGCTGTTTTGAAATACCGTCTTAGGACTCATTCATATTATCTTATTATGGTCAGTTATAAAAGCATTTTAAACCCATTTTTCCTCCAGTAAATGCACGAGGCGGCAAATTGGCATTGAGGAAAGCCACCAAAGAACCAAATAGTTTTAAAGTAGTCATTGCGAAGATAACTTGGCTTTATGATAGAATTGTGATTTTTTTCTAATCGCCATATTGAAATATTAGAAATAATAGAAATGTGGAGAAATAAATGCACCAAATTTTAAATATAATGCAAATGAACTGTACATCGGAGACCAATTTCTACATTCTTTTAGATAACTTTATTGAATTTCATCAATTTTCAAGAAATTCATGTTTAATTTATCGAATATATTTGTTTTTATTTTGTGTTTGTTGTTGTAAACGCGCGTAATTTCCGAGGCGCATAAATTTTCGGCTTTTATCGTGCCAATATTCACCATAAAATTCAATGCGCATCTGATTTGGAGCATGCTACGCTGTAAAAAAATGAATTTGTTTTGGATATTTTGCAATGAAACAAAATTTCCCGCAGACTTTTTTTCTCATATATTATTTACTGCTGAATGAATCAGAAGAGCAGAGAATCGAACAAAGCAAAACAACAAAAACCAACCACGATATCACAGTTAAGTTTGACAGCTGTGGCCATTTGGCCGCATGCTGGTTTTCATGGCAGCCAATAGGTTTTATGGAGGTTCTCAAGTGGTCATAGCATCTATCACTAGAATATTTTCAAAATCTTTATGTTCTTATAAAGGTTTTATTAAATTGTTTTCACAACCGTCTATAGAGTGGGCCACTTTGTACAAATTTTGGCTTTAAAGAAGCATAGAGGAGGTGTTGGTAGACAAAACAGTTTTGAATGTAGTTTTATCAACACAGCCGGGAGGAATGCTATACGACTATAATAAAACTTGAATTGTTACTTGGGCACTCCTCCCGAATTTGTTGATAAAACTACATTCAAAACTGTTTTGTCTACCAATACCTCCTCTATGCTTCTTTAAAGCCGAAATTTGTACAAAGTGGCCCACTCTATAGACGGTTGTGAAAACAAGTTTATAAAACCTTTACAAGACCATAAAGATTTTGAAAATATTCTAATGAAAGATGTTATGACCACTTGAGAACCTTCATAAAACCTATTGGCTGCCATGAAAACCAGCATACGGCCAAATCGGCACAGCTGTCAAACTTCACTGTGATATCGTGGTTGGTTTTTGTTGTTCTGCTATGTTCGATTCTTTGCTCTTCTGATTCATTCAGCAGTAAATAATATCTAAGAAAAAAGTTCTAGTGCTGCGAGAAATTTTGTTTGATAGTAAAATATCCAAAACAAATTGAGTTTTTTACAGCTTATCATGCTCATATAATCATATGCGCATTTAATTTTAGGGTGAATATAGGCACGATAAGAGCCGAAAATTAATGCGCCTCAGAAATTATGCGAGTTTACAACAACAAAAACAAAATTAAAACAAATTTATACGATACATTAATCACGAACTTCCTGAACATTGGTGGAATTCAATAAGGTTAGACCAAAATTGGTCTCCGATCCACAGTTCCTTTGCATTACATTCAAAATTTTGTGCATTACTTTTTATACATGTCAATTATTTCTTATGTTTCAATATGGCGATTGGATGAAATAATAGTTTAGCCAACAAGCCAATTTATCTTCGCAATGACTACTATAAAACCAAATTGCCCTTTAATGCATTTACTGGAGGCAAAATCGTTTTGAAATGCTTTTTCAACCATAATAAGATAAGGCCTGTACTCGAAAAAAAATGCACCATTTTTATCCGTGTGTAACTTTTTTTCTGTGGGTAAAAATTGATGAAAATCTGGGTATAACTAGCTTGGAGTGAATTGTTTACATGTGCAAAATTTCATTAGGTTCAGTGGTTATTGAGATGTCATCGAAACAAGATGAAAATCGCAGGAGAATTTTGCGCGCCGTCATGGAAAATCCGACTGCGACCATGAGATGGATCGGAATACAACTGGGGAATCACCCATACAACTGTGTCTCGGTTGATAAAATAGTTTAAGGAGTCCCAGACGACCGAGCGGTGGGCTGGAAGTGGAAGAAAATCGAAGACAGCTGACCCTGTGAAGGCCCGGAAGGTGTTGGATTATTTCAAGTGTAATCCGAACCTTTCGATTCGCGACGCGGCTCCGAAGGCAAAGTGTTCCGCCTGGTTTGTTCAGCAGCCATGAAACGAGCTGGGCTTCGTGTATTCAAGGTCCGAACCGGCGTGATCAACAAAACACCGTGGCCAAATCCCGCGCAAGGAAGCTGTATCGAGAGTGGTTAACGAAACCGATGTGTGTGTTTTTATGGATGACGAAACCTACATCAAGGCAGACGCAAAGCAGATACCGGGGCTGGAGTTCTACGTTGCCAAATCACGGTTTGATGGTTTGGAAGACATAAGGAAGAAGGAAGTGGACAAATTCGCCAAAAAATACTTGCTCTGGCAGGCCATATACCAATGCGGTAAACTGAGTAAACCGTACATCACAACGGGTACCATCAACAGTGAAATTTACCGCACCGAGTGCCTCCAGAAGTGTCTGTTGCCCTTTCTGCGGTCCCACGGAGGCGAGACATTATTTTGGCCATACCTGGCATCATGCCATTACGCTCGATCGACGTTGGATTGGTACAGAGACAATAACGTTGTTTTTATACCAAAAACCGCCAACCCCCCAAATTCACCAGAGATTCGTCCGGTGGAAAGATTTTGAGCCATAATGAAGGCCAAAGTTCGAAAATCGTCCAAGGTGTTTAAGAACGAGCTGCAGTTGAAGAAAGAATGGATGAAAGTGACCAAAAAGGTCGGCTCCACCATTGCACAAAATCTAAGGAGGGGTCTTAAGGGAAAGGTGCGGGCTTTCAGCGATGGAAAGGATATTGAATAAAGTAATTATGCCGAAACATAATCCATATGTATTCATTCCCAGAAAGTTTCAAGAAAATCCGACTTAAAATAATTTTTGGCGAACACTTTTGTCTGGTGCATTTTTCTCGAGTACAGGCCTTAATATGAGTGAGTCCTAAAACGTCATTTCAAAACAGCAATTTACGAGTCCATATAATCGAAATAATTCTTCTTCGCTAGGAGTAAAAGGAATTTGAGATCGTTGTAAACAAGCTGTATAGATTCTCATAAACCTGACTAAAATATGAAACCTATTGGCACCTCTTGGTGCCATAATAAAACCAAATTGATTTCTAGTGGCTTTCATAAAACTTTAATAAAACTTAAAGCTGGATGGTTTTGGCAATGTTACTTGGAAAAGGACTACGACAGAGCCGAATGTTGTAATAATTTTCATCCAAAAGATCTAATTAATATTTTGTAGATGGTCAAATATGTTGTACGGCGAACTTTGTTCGATCTTAGCGTCCAAAGTAAACATGATTGCCAGCCATAATGCACCTTTGTATCTCTCTGCTGCCATAGCTATTTGCGGTCATCAATGAACTCAGATACACGCATTCGTCTACCGACTCAATTTCATCACCGTCGATCTGAACTCGTGGTAGGAGTCTAACTGTATCTTCTCGTGAGCCTCTTCCCCTCATGTATTTGGTCTTCGGTGCATTAATGACAAGTCCAATCCCAATTTCTTCAACCTAAAGTCTGATGTACGTTTCCGCGATCGTTTCACATTTGCGACAACAACTTTGTCGGCGAAACCAAAAAATTGAACAGGCATCCTGAAAATCGCACCACTCGCGCTTCGATCCATCGTTGCCTTGATCAACCGCTTCAGTTTTGCTGGAAATCCATAGTAAGGGCAAACCACGTAGACTTATCTGAACGAGGGGTTGCTCCATACAAAATTTCAAAAAAAATTATGGAGAAAAGTCTACGAGGGGGGAGTCTGAGATTTTCAAAAAATAGTCTACGTGGTTTATGAACAGGCCCTTAGCGCGTACTCTGCATACTGCTGATCTGAAATCCATTAATAGACGAGGCGTGCTTTATTCGCGATATTTCTAGAGCACATGACGAATCGCAAAAACCTGGTCTGTGGTAGCCCGGGCACCCACATAGGGAAAAGTTGGATGAAGCATGGCTCACTAAGTAATGAAAACAAATATTTTGCTATAACAGCGCTCCTAGTGGACGTTTTCTGAAGTTTTTGACGTTTATTTGTTGACAATAACAGTGTATTTTTTCAGTTCATAAAACGCTTTCGTTTTGGAGACAGGCATCATGCAAGAGAAGCGTAGAAAAAAATCGTGTACAGTAACCTGGAAAATCCATCTTGGTCCGCTTCCAAGATAGCCAAAGTGTTCAAATGTTCCTAGAAACACCGTTGGCAAGGTGGTCAACGGGCAAGGTGGTCAAGGTGGCGGATTCGTTCGTGCCTTGACCTACCCCGCATTTGGGAATGTAAGGCAAAGGAATGCGTGATTGGTTCGAGTACTGCTATAACCAAGCGCTTCACTCAATTTTCAATACTTCTATTCAATTTTCAAAACCTGCCATACACTGACGGAACTATCAACACTCTCTCTTCATATCTTTCATTCTAGCAAACATTACTGTCCACTCTTCGAGCCTCATGGTGATTGCCGAACATTCCCTTCTACATGAAAAATGTGTTTTCATCATCAATTCTAAAGCTTCACTTCCTGATGGAGTAATCGCGAAGGCCTAAAAGCATACCGCACCAGTAGCCAACCCAATCGATCTCTCAAGCAGAATACCCTAGCTAGAGCCCGTGCTCGAAAGCTGTATTACAACCTGCTTACCAAATCCGGTGGATGCCTATTTATGGACGACGAGAACTATGTAAAGGCCGATTTCGGAGAACTTATATGACCGAATTTTTTTTTAGATGAAGACTCGAGGAGCTGTTCCTGTCTGATTCAAATGGGGTTTTGCGGATAAATTCACACGCAAATATACAGTGGCTGAAATTCCTATAAGCGTACCCCCATTTTTTTTTTAAATTCTGAACCTACTACATAATGTAAGGATTTTTGTTTTATTACTAAAACGCTACTTGCGCTATGACCACACAAAATTAAGTACTTAAATAAATTTAGGTTGAGTAACAATTTTTCTGTGATAGATTATAATAATTATAACAGGAAATTCCTATAAGCGCAGTGTGACAATGCTACACCTATCGTGCTCGATTTACACAAACAGTAGTAAACTGTCATTCTTCTGAGTTGCAGCTGTATGTGTGAGCGTGTAGAACGTAAACAAAACCACAAGGAGTGATAATTTTGTAAAGTTGTCAAGATGCCGAATGGAAGTTTCTCGACGAGTCGGAGCGGAAAATAATCTCTGAGTTGAAGGATGTTAGCCTAAGTAACCGCGCCTTTGCAAAACTAATCGGTAGAGGAGAAACGGTTATGCGAAATTTCTTGAAAAAAAGTGAAAATTACGGCATACGGAAGCAGAACAAGGGCAACTCGAAAATAACCAATCGTGAACGGAACCGCATCATTCAGCTTGGTGAAACCGGAAAGTTGAATTGCTCAGCGATCAAAAAGGAACTTGATGTCCCCATCACAACAAGGCGTGATTCGAAAATTCTGCGAGGATCCGGGCACATGCCAAAAAACCAAATCTTACGAACAGGCGCGTTTGGATTTTGCGTAAAAATACATGTCCTGGTAGTCTGAGTGGAACAACGTTGTGTTTTCGAATGAAAGGAAATTCAACCTTGATGGACCCGATTGCTGTGCGATTACTGGCAACAATCAATGTGCAACTAGCGCTTTGAAATTGGTTCACTGTTGTAGAACCCCTAGTTCCGAAGTGCAAGGTGTACAAGTCTGCACCTTGCCATGCACTCTTGCGCTTTTCAGTACCTTTTGGTACAAGTATCTTTGTTGTTGTTTTGATTCGCTATGTTATTTTGACAGAAAATTTGAGAGTATATTGGTGTGAGTTACGGTCTTAGGGGTGAATCATTAAGCTTGGGACCGAACTTGGGACCGGTGTGCTAGTACTTCCTGATGCAAAAAAAATATTCGTTTTCTTCATGACTATCCCCCGCTGCTACTGGTAAGATCTGCGAAAAAATCCAGAGGTCAAATTGAGCAGAAACTTTGGAGGTGGGAGTCTTATGGTATGGGCCGCCTTTTCGAGCAGAGGATAAACGCCGATTGTGACAATTTCCACCAGAATGAACTATCAAAACTACGTTGAACTACTGGATTGTGTTTTGATCCCATGTACTGATGACGTAATGGATGAAGAATTCGTCTTTCAACAAGATAACGCCGCGATCTACGTAAGCAAAGTGCCAAAACAATGGTTTGCCGAGCGAGATATATCACACTTTTGGACTGGCCAGCACGAAGTCCTGACCTAAATCCCATTGGAAATCTTTGGAGAGTCCTGGCCAGACGGGTGTACAGCGAAGGAAGACAGTTTGGAACGGTTGAAGAGCTCCAAGCGGCCGTAAGATAAGTATGGCGAAATATATCATTGGACATGCTACAATAACTGGTTAATTCGATGCCGAAACGAATTTTTGAAACAATTCTGAAAATTGGTAAACAAACTAAGTACTAATTGTAGGTTTAAAGATGATTATCATGCTTCAATAAAATAAACATCAAGCTGCGCTTATAGGAATTTCCCATCCCAAAAAATGTCTTATTTCCTCAGTTAAGTACCTTGGGAACAGAAAAAAAGCTGTCTTGTAAAAATAACGCATCTCATGACCCACAACCGTAAACAATTATAACATACGACATTTAACCTCTGAATCGAAAAACAATCAGAAAAATTACCATTCGGTTATAGAAATTTCTAGCACTCTATGATATGGCAGGGAATCTGGCCAGAAGACAAATACAAAGTAGCTCAGATGAAAAACAGTGGGCGAGACTGTAGTTTGCCGCTTGGCGTATTACGGGAAAAGTTGGAGAATTCCTTCGAAACCGCGACGAATAATTCGTTTCGTATTTTTTTCTTAAAATATAAGAAATAGTATGCACTTTAGTTAGAACCGTTTTCAAATCCGTTCATTTAAATCGGAAATAGAGCCAAATGATGTTTTTCGATTACTAAGTGGGCCATGCTTTATGCCAACTCGGCAATACCGGGATCATCAGCAATCAAAATCCACCAAGAGTTAATCAAAGCAATAGTTTAGGCGCGCTTTTTACCATTTAATACATGTACCTTATGATAATTACAGACAGTCATGAAATTTATAAAGGGGCTCATGAAATTGATTAAAAAAAAACTAAAGAAAACCATTACGATTAACTGAAAAAACCATAGTTACACATATCGATGTCATAAGGGCCGTATGGAATCAAAATACAGTGGGCTCCTGCCGTTTCATAAGGCAAATTTCATGAACTTCGATAGGTTTTTAACGTCAGTTTTAAAATCCGCAATAAAATGCATATGGAATTTTGAGTGTTACAATCTCTAATTCATAACGCACTAGAGCAAAATCTATCAAGGTTCTAACCCAAGTAACACGAAATGTTTGATTGCATGCATTTTTGCTTGAATAAGATAAATGATTATGTTGTCATTCCGATGATGGTAAACCTTTTTGGGAACTACTATAGGATTGAAATAGCGCAGAAGGTGGAGCCTATGAAACATAATTTATGTCTGACAATTGTCATATGCAAAAAACTCTTAAACATAATTCAAACAAATTTTCGTCGGCAACAAAAAGACTTTCATGAATCAGGTTCATACTATGGACTCCAGGCCTACTAGATCCATGTTCTTACCACTCGACCATTTCGACATATGAGATATAGAGTAGTCAGAATCCTCCTAAAACTTACCATCATCATAGGGGAAAGTGCTCCAATGTGGGTCTATGGATCTAGAATTCGGCCTATCGTTAAAAATTACCTGTCTTTATTTTTTCTTCATATTGATATGTCAGTGAGACAGTACTACTATATATTTTTGTGCACTGCTTTAGTTCGGAGCTATTTTGCTGGTGTAGATTAGGGTGTCCCCCAAAAAAAAACCGTTTTTTCATTCTAACTTTTTAGTTTCAATTGTTAGGATAAAATAATCTTTAGGCAAAGTGTAGAAAAAAATATGATGCATGTTTTTACTGAACTAATTGTTTGGGTTTATGTTATAGTTCAAAAGTAAGGGGTAATTTTAACGAAAAACATGTTCAATTTCAAGCACTCCCCGCTCGTGTGCCCCAGAAGTACCCCGGCTCATTTATATAGCAATTTGTCCCTTAATACCCATTAAAACAACAATTTGATGATTTTTTTCTCTCTCGCCTAAACAATCATATGGTCGAAAAGAAAAAACGCATGTTTTTAGTTAAAATTACTCGTCATTTTTTAATTATAAGCTGTACTAAAAAACTTTGTTGTGCAAAAATGTGCGCTTTAACGTTTTCTATATTTTGATTGAAGGTTACTTTTCCTCAAAATGAGAAACAAAAAAGTTATAATAAAAAAAACTGATTTTTTAGAGACACCCTGATTTAAAGCAGAAAAATAGCTCTATCATGGTCGAATGAAGAGCTAGAAAAGTGGTGTCTTGAGCAAAGCTGCTTGGAATAATATTCCCTACAAACTTGCTTTTCACATCACCCTTCTATTGTGTTTCGTTCAAAAGTTAACAACAGCGCCGCCCTAGCGGTAAAGTTTGGAACTACGAAATTATCACCACAAGATGGACAACTTGTTTAAATACAACTTTGTACAAAACACCATGATTCGGAAACGTAAGCCTTAGGAGTTATTAATTTTGCCGTGAAAAAAGGCTTTTCCGATCACTGTGGGATGGTTTAAATTTTTTAATAACATTCTTAAGACAATGCGTTCTTATAAATTTGGTCAAGTTTCCCTTAAAACTTTTTTAAAAATAAAAATTTTTTTTTTTTTTTTTTTTTGGGGGTCCTAATCCGGTGCGTCGCCAAAAAGTTGGCTTTTTTTTGGTCTAAAAGCTTTTTTTTTTTTTTTTGGGTTTTTTCTCCCAAAAGGGAAAAAAATTTTTTTTTCTTTTTATTTTTTTTTTTGTTGATTTTTTTTTTTTTTTTTTTTTATTTTTTTTTTTTTTTCTAAAAAATTTTTATAAAATATATTTTTTTTTTTTTTTTTTTTTTTTTTATTTTTTTTTTTTTATTTTTTTTTTTTCTCCTAGTTTTTTTTAAAGAATTCCTTAAACTGCCACCGGACTTCTTCTATTAATAACTGTGTAAGTGCATTTAGAACACTTAGTTAGGAGCAAACAAAAAGCTAATTTTGAAAGCAATAACTCTAAAATGGCAAGAAAAAGGAACTCAAGTAAAACCAGTCATCCAAGCTTCATGTACTCAATCAAATTGCATATTCTCCCCCGATGAAAATTGAAACCAATCGTTCGCTCACTACGTACGTAATCTTCAACGACCCACCGTGCCAAAAATATTTTACTACTTTGGCAGTGTTTCTTTTCCTTTCGGTTGTTCGTTAATTATAACTCATCACGGCGGTTGCAGTGGTCGCTTCGCACTCTCTTTTTAAGAGAGCATGTACCTGATATAATATTTTCCTTCTTCATTCGCGTGGTTTTACATGTGTGACTCCGTGTGTAGCTGATTTGATTTCGTAATGATATCATTACAAATTTATTTTGCAAATCCCCAGAAGCGTATTATGATTTAAATTAATAATTTGCTATTATGTTTGCCCGTGTTCTTGGGCTGGTCGTACAAGTAATTTTTCTGCTGTTCAATTTTACCTACGGGTCACTGCCGTAGAATGCCTAATGAAGTGATTTCCTTGGAAACAATTGGTTGTGTAGTTCTGCCAGAGCTGTCGTCGAACGTGCCCCGAATATGTACATTTGATGTTTCTTCTGCGCCTGTTTTCTCAGTCATTCGCCGCCTCGGCTGTTTAGAAAACAACTGCTCACGAAATGGTCATTCTTTCCCGGCATAATTACACACAACCAAAAGGTCTTAGCCACTACTATATAATTATACACTTCCTACGACGCTTCGTTTCTTTGATGACGACCCTTCACCGGTCGTTTCACTCACTCTGTCACGCTCACATCCGTGGAAACTTATAAACACATAAAAACCCGACCGAAAATCTCACCCTTGGAGGCACTCTACCACTTGAGCCTTAATCGCCACATCACCAACCTAAACCAAACGATCCTGAATCTTCCGATTGCGTTTCTTTCCGGCCAGCATTAGGTTCAATTGTTTCAGGATCTCCTGACGATCACTTTGGTCCACCAGGTTGCTGCTAACTGGTCCTGCACGAGGAGGTCACACGCTAGTTTCCGAATTAAGCTTGAGGACAAATTTGTTTGACTTCGGATCGACGACCTCTTCACTGATCGTAAAGTGAGGAATCTTGTTGATCGACACGGTTAATGAAACATCGTTCTGTATAAGCTGGAACGTACATCCATCGGAAATGGGTCGCGACAACAGTTCATCGCAAATCAAGGCCCAGTTGTGATTTGTTCGGCGCTCTTTATCATTTTGAAGCACTGGAGATTCCACTAGATAAGGCTCAAGGAAAGCTCTTGGTGACATGTCGTTCTTAAGACAATGAGAAAGATGCTTCAGAATTGATTCGATGGTGTGGCGTGGCTGTTGACGTGTAACTCGAAGGTACTTTTGAAGAGCCCGGGCCATTGATGGGAAGATAGCCTGAGCCGCTTCTTGTGGATCTAGAGGAATAACCGGTGCCTGAGGTTGCGGTTGGTCATTCTGTAGTCGTTTGATATGTGTGAAAGCTTCTTCGGCAGCCGTTATCAAACGTGCTCTTCGTTTCTTGACACGCCGGTCGTATTCGTGTTCTTCGTAGAACCGCTCATTGTGCGAAGAGTCCCGTCGTCGAGCATGAGCAGCCAAAACAGCTCTCGATTGACTATGTTGTTGAGCCGGGTTAGCACCATCAACGTCGTAATATTTGAAAGAGGACAAAGCCTTCCGTTGCGATTTCGATACTGGCAATCGCTCTAAGTATGGATTGTAAACGCTGAATTCAGTGTAGTAACGTTGCAGTACCCATACAGCCGTCCGCTGAATACTAAGTTGTCCTAAACTGTAGCTGTGTGACTCACCATCCGGACTGCGGATCACTTTAATATAGTAAGTGGGCTGAAGATGTCGTATCTCCAGCAAAATAACCGCCACATAGTGTACGAAAAGAAGAGTATCAGTGAAATTGGTGGCATACGACACTAGAGTCTTATAATCGACTGCTTCCGAGCCGGATACAATTGCCTTGGTTCCCTCTGTGACCTGTACAATGTAAAACAACCAGTATGCAAAAGAAGTTATCAAAACCAGCAGCAACACCGACGCCCGAAAAAAGAATATCCTTGGCATGATGGAGACTGGTTTCCGCATAAAAACCGCCCACAGACCTATTGCCAGCAGGAGCATTCTGGCTGCTAACGAAACCAGCATTCCTTTACATTCAGCATTGCACGCTAACAGCTGTAACCTGTCGTTCTGTGTCAGATCAAGGTTATCGAACGCTGAAGGGAAAAATCCCAGCTTTGGTAGAACTGCCATCACAAGTGGACTCAGGAATGCAACAGCGCAAAGCGCCACCGATAGCGTGCGCTCCAGATATCGCTGACAAGCAAAACCAATTCCAGTATCATCAGACATTTGCCAGTAACTAACATCTTCCATGGAAATGCTCTGTTCAGAGGTGTTGCCTGTTATGGCCGTCGTATTCTCGCCCCAGGTTTCATCCTGTGGCAATATTTGCACCTCTATCACCTCCTGCCCATCACGACTGTCGTCTCCGATATTGACACTTGTTTGAAACGGTGCCATATCGGGTCGCTTGTTTCGTGAATGATTATTCCTATGCGAATGTCTCGTTCGATCCCTGTGTGATCCTAATGTACTGCTGTTTCCACCGTTATATCCTCTTGATCTTCTCGTTGTTTTACTACTCGGTTCCGACTTTACCGATTCGGTTTCCATTGTTTACAACCGTATATCCGCACTTTCATTGGTCACCATTGGTGCTGGAAGAAAACGACGGTCAAGCTTCCAAGCAATGCCAGTAATTATCCCCGCAGGAACACTCGGCCTCCTTTCAAATGACTAATTGGAATTTCGTTGTCATCCGCGCGTTATACCTCACTGATATCCATCCACAGTAAACTCTCACCGCATGCTTAGAACAAATTGATTCATTCCACCGCTACTGGCTGTTGGCAAGAAAGAGATCGAGCCAAACCTGCCCTTACAGTTACTTCTTGTCTTTAAGACTACTTTTTTTCATTTGCTCTTTTCACCACCGCTTGTTACGATCGACGGGTCCACTCACATTCATCGTCAAATAGGCACACCATATTTTCAGTCTTTTCTCTAAAAGAAATCACATATTTTGCTACATTCAATTGACTTTCGATGATTTCTACACAGCTTATGCAATTCACATTGGAAAACTGTTTACATTTAATTGCATGACTGATTTTTCCGGCTCTTCTTCTCTTTGCACTTAACAACCGTTTCGTTTCGGGTGCGGTACCAGGCACTGTTGAAAATTTGATTTCTCACTTAAACACGGCATCTCCCAAACGAAAGTCTGTCGCAAATTCTAGCACATAACTCCGTTCAAAGTATATCGATTGAAGAAGCAACGTCTATCTCAAAATCATTGCTAAATTTGGCCGTTTCCCGTGTCGGTGCGAAAATGTTTCCACCATCTTTGTTTTACTCCATTTTCGGTTGAAAAACGAACGGTGAATGAACGCGTACGCGGCGCTAACGACAGGATTTCGGTTGTGTGTGCTGCGCCGACCAAGTGAAGAACGCGAATGCCGAGTTCACTGACAAGTGTATGAAGCCAAAGCATCCGAAGAAAAGACTATCACAACCATCGCCATCAGACCGACCGCCACCAACCAACACCACCACGTCGTCATCAGGTTCTCTGTTGATTGCTCTTTTGGACAGGTTTTTGCTCGCATTATTTTGCATCTGCAGTTGTTGTCAGTTGTAGGCTCAATAAAAAAGGTGGGAATACAGTGGATTAAATTTTTGGACCTTCAGAATTTTTTAACCGTTAAATTGTCGACTCTTCTCAAGTTTTGTAAATAAGCCGCTTATTTATAGTATGAAGTTTTTTGAATCACATTTTATGATTGATTTTTGTTTATTAAGGTGTCATAAGATTGCAAAATTATCAACAACAAAATCCGGTGGTTAACCTGCCAAATACTAGTACACTGAATTTTTTTTTTTACGACGGTAATGGTACCGCGTTATTTAAAAAAACGACAAAAAAAAACGCGTTATTTAAAAAAAACGACGTAAAAAAACCGCATTATTTCAAAAAACGACGTAAAAAAAGTCAAGGAAATAAAAATTATATTTCATATTCATATTGAAAGTATATGGTCATAAAAATGTGTTGGTGGTGGAAAAACATGGTTCCAGTTACATTGGCCACCGGGAATCTGCTACAAATGGATAGAGGTTGTTAATTCAATGTGTGAGCAAAACAGTCCAGAGTAGTTATAGAGAGTTTTCGTCTTCGGCGAAATTTCTCAGGGTGTCATTCGTCGTCTATATAATAGTACATATAATAAACTGTATACAATAATTTTTCTTGTTCTAAACAGTATTGTTCAGAGGCTAAATTGGGAAATGTACAATGAACACCAACAATCAAATTTTTTTCACGTCTATTGTGACTTGACTGTTTTTACGTTGTTTTTTTTTAAACGGACCATGTTTTCGCCATGTTTTTAAGCGTCCTGTGAGAGTGAGTGAGGCAACACGGTCACAGTAAAAGTCAAAAAGACAAAACAATTATAGCAGCGTTCACAGGCTCATTTAAGGGTTTCACAGCTAACACTACACTCAGGCAAATAAACTTAAAAATTTCATAAGGTTAAACTTATGTAAAATGCTTTGCAATTTCAGAAGTCTGACTTATGAATGGATTTTGTTTTAAACGACTGTTCTAGTACGTCTTTAAGCTTTCCTGATTATAAGTGTTGTATACTAGTTGGTAAGTCACTCGACCCATAACCTCAACGTTCAAGGTACGAATCCAGGTTGCTCCATATTTTGATTTTTATCAGATATCATTTTATTTCAAAAGGTAAATTTATGAAAGTCATACTAATTTCTTATGGCAAATAATCATAATACAATCTTATGAATATCGAAAGTTTATTTCGCCGAGTGTAAAGTAAAAAAATGGAACAAACACAGAGACAAATTTGATAGTCAATTTTACCATTATTGGGAGTTAGGATGACTATTGCAGTATAGTGATTTTGAACCGACTATGATTATGGTCAAAACGACTTTTAAAAATAGTTGATTCAACATTTATCATAATGTCGGAATAGTCCTTGTTACCATGACCATAGTCAAGAATGCCATGAACTTGGTAAATTCGTCCATTTTCATGGTTATTGTACCATTATATGCAATATTCATCTTGACCATGATTTAATTGTCGGTATAACGATAGAATTTTTCTCAGAGTAGAGTGAAAAATGTTAAACATTTCACAAATTGGTTCGTTTTGAGCTGAGATGACTGCACATTACTGTTGTTACTACTTCGTGATTGACCGAAACCAGCAAAATTTAAAAAATTATCTTCGATGCGACCTCGCGATCAATGACTTTTTTTTTAACTCTACACTCAGAAAAAAAATCTAAACTAACTAGTTTTAAGTTCACACAAAATCGATATTGGCCTGGTTGACGCATAGCTTCGTATAAACGGCAACTATACTCGTTTGGGGGCCTCCCTTAGCTAAATCGGTAAAGGCGTAGCTACATAGCAACACCATGCTGGATTCGATTCCCGGTCTGGTTTAGGAATTTTTCGTTAAGGAAAATTTCTCGGCTCCCTGCACGGGAAATAATCCACACATTTTTATTGGCAAAAATCCCTGGAAAATCCCACATAATACTGAACGGTTCACACATAACACAAATAAAGTTTATGTGACAAATGAAAACTCTGTGTGGCCACACATAGTGGTTACGTGTACACATAGGAAGCATGTGTGGTTAGAAAAAGCTATTATTTGTTGATCGCATTGCAAAAATTCATGTGTCGGATACATACACTGACGAAAAAAAATCCTAAGAAGTTCATTAAAAAACCTTATGAAATTTTGCCATAAGGAATCGGTTTGAATTTCATACTCATTCCTTATGAACGCGAATGCGATGTTTGTTGTCTTCATTACCAGCGATGTTTTAGATATGATAATAACATGGCTTTCATTACACAGCCTTATGAAACACATTATTGTTGATTATGTTAACTTAACGTATGCGTTATGCATTTTAAAATTGATTTTTAGGTACAATTTTTACTTTTATATTTATTATTTTTAGAAGGATGCACAGTGGGCAAGAACTGATGAAAACTAAGGAAAAAATCTGTAACTTTTGTCGCTTTTAAGCGCGGCTTGTAAACAATGCCATTTCCACTTGAAACTTGTCTGGGAAATCGAATGAAACTGGTTTCAATCACCGCACGGATATAGTTGTGGAGTTATAGAGCTTATTTTACCCCACTTCCTCTTATATTCTTGAATAATTTATAGACATCTTTACACGGAAAGGCTCAAGATCAACAAAATAGTGCTAATCCCATGTGAAATTTCCTGGCAAATGGAATAGAAGCTGTTTCAACAACCTCACGGCTCTGTGAACGAAGATTTGGCTGGTGTTACCCCACTTCCCCTTGTATTCTTGAATAGTTATAGATATCTTTGCTCGTAGTGGCTCAAGATCATCCAAATAGTGCTATTCCTAGGTAAATTTTTCTGAAAAATTGAATAGAAGTTATTTCATCTAGCGCACGGCTTTATGAACAAAGATATGGCTGATTTTAACCCACTTCCCCTTATACTATTGAATAATTTATAGATATCTTTTCTCGGAGTCGCTCAAGATCAACAAAATAGGACTAGTCCAAAGTGAAATTTCCTGGAAAATCGAATAGACTAAAGGAGTACAACCAACAATCAATATGCAACTAGCGATTTGAAATTAGTTCACTGTTGTTGAACCCCTTGGTCCGAAGTACACCTTGAAGCCAGCACCTAAGTATACATATTTGCGCCTTTGTTTTGATTTGCTGTGTTATTTTGACAGAATATTTGAGAGTGTGTTCGTGTGAGTTCATTATTAGGGGCGTATTATTAAGCTTGGGACCGATGTGCTAGTACTGACTGAGCCAAGAAAAAAATCGTATTTGTACGGGACCTACTGGTCTTAGAGTTAGTCTATGGTACAACGCTGTACATTGTATGTCTGTCCCAGGCATAAGGCCAGCATCGACTTAAAAAGAAGAGAAGTTACGGATTTTTTTTTTTTCAATATTACCAAGCGAAATTTTGACAATTGATCTGCGTGGAACGAAATGTCACCTTCACTTACATAGAAGAAAAAAAGTACCCATTTGAGCAGTTGCGTGTGGGAAGCTAATTTTGGGTATAGTTATGTTAACCGACCCGTTGGGTATAAATAACTAACTTTTGGGTATAATTTCACCCAAAAGTAAGTTATTTATACACAACGGGTACGTTAACACATATGCTCAAATGGGTACTTTTTTTCTTCCGTGTACAGATTGTGCAGAATATTTTTCCGAAAGTAAAGTGACAGCTCCCATTAGTTTGCGTTGAAACCTTACAAATTCCAATTTTATTTTTCGTTCTTTTCAGGTGAATACTGCTGCAGATTTTTGTTTCGATTCTTTACTTTTTAGATTCAGTAAACAGAATTTAACATGGGTTTGGGATATAAAAGGAAATTTCTTTCGAACACGATACCGACCTTTAATATAAACTTGAAATACAAGGGGCGTAGTATAATTGTTGGTATAATCTTGAAATATATGTGCGTGGTTTAATGGAGATCTTCTAATCTACAAACTAATGACTCATACTCATAAATTGAGTAGATCGACTTTTTAACGAAAATTGAGTAACATTTCCGTGAGAGAAAAAGAGATAATATACAATTGTGATCAAAAATTGAGTAAAATGAAACGGTAAGGTACTGAAAAGCGCAAGAGTGTATAGCAAGGTGCAGACTGCAAGGTGTTCTTCGGACGTAGCCCAAGTAACATTGCCAAAACCATCCATTAAGTTTTATTAAAGTTTTATGAAAGCCACTAGAAATCAGTTCGGCTTTATTATGGCAGCAAGAGATGCCAATTGGTTTCAAATTTTAGTCAGGTTTATAAGAACCTACACAGCTTCTTTAGAACGATCTTAAAACCTTGACTTCTAAAATTCCTTTTACTCCTATCAAAGGTTTTATTTTGACTTTATTAACTCATAAAATGCTGTTTTGAAATGCCGTTTTAGGACTCATTCATATTATCTTATTATGGTCAGTTGAAAAAGCATTCTAAAACCATTTTGCCTCCAGTAAATGCATTAAACGGCTAACTGGCATTGAGGAAAGCTACCAAGCGGCCAGATAGTTTTATAACAGCCATTGCTAAGATAAATTGGCTTTTTGGCAAAACTGTGATTTCTTGCAATCGCCATGTTGAAATATATGAAATAATTGAAATATGAAAAAATAAATACACCAAATTTTAAATTTAATGCAATTGAACTGTAGATCTGAGACAAACTTCGGTATTCGTTTAGATAACCTTATTGAATTCCATCAATTTTCAGGAGTTTCATGATTAATTTACGGAATATATTTCTTTTAATTTTGTTTTTGTTGTTGTAAATAATTTTTCATATCGCATAATTTCCAAGGTGCATTAATTTTCAGCCCTTATCGTGCCAATATTCACCATAAAATTAAATGCTCATATGATTTGGAGCATGATACGCTATAAAAAAAACTCAATTTGTTTTTTTTATATATATTTTGCTATCAATTATAATTTCCCGCAACAGAAGAACTTTTTTCTGAGCCATTATTTGCTGTTGAATGAATCAGAAGAGCAACAAAGCAAAACAACAAAATCCAACCACGATATCGCCGTGAAGTTTGACAGCTGTGGCCATTCAGCCCTATGCTGGTTTTGATGGCGGCCAATAGGTTTTATGATGGTTCTCAAGTGGTCATAACATCTTTCACTAGAACATTTTCAAAATATTTATGGTCTTAGAAAGGTTTTATTAATTTGTTTTCACAACCGTCTATAGAGTGGGCCACTTTGTACACATTTCGGCTTTAAAGATGCATAGAGGAGGTGTTGGTGGACAAAACAGTTTTGAATGTAGTGTCATCAACAAAGCCGGGAGGAGTGCTATACGGCTGGAATAGAACTGAAATTGTTACTTGGGAGGGGTTCTACAACAGTGAGCCAATTTCGGTTTCATATTGGTGGTGGGGGATACCGAGAAATTTTTTTGAAAAAAGAGCGCGAAAAAGGGACTGTGCGGTGGGCAGAGAAAAATGTTTATTTATTTAATATAAATAATTTTGTATAGAAAGAAAAAAAAAAAACAAATAGGGGAAAAATTTAAAAGGGCAACAAACAAACAAAAAAAAAATGTGGAATACGAAACAGGCGGGGGGGGCGGGGGCGGAGAAAAAAAAAAAAAAAGAAAGGGGGAAAAAAAAAGGAGATTTTTATATAAGAGGGGAAGGAAGGGAGAAGGGGGGGGGGTAGGGGGGGGAAGAAAAAAAAAAAAAAAAACAGAAGCAAAAAGGAAAAGGAAAAAAAAAAATAATTAAGTGTTGGAAGAATAGTTGCGAATGTCACCAGAATTAACCGAATCCAATAAACCTTTTATTACCGCGTGTAACAAAAATGTTATAAATTAAAAAAAAAAAAAAAAAGAAAAACTTACATTTAGTAATTCTTCTACTCTTCGAACAGAGTCCGACTTGTGCTAACCTAACCTCAGGTGCAGCTCTAGGCGTTCACTTAGGTAGTGTGTTGATTTAGTAGTGGTTTCTAGTTTGTTTTTATAGTTGTAATTCGTTTTTAGTTCATAGTTGTAATTTTAAGTCCTTATTGCTATCTTAGCATAAATGGTATCAATTAATTTTTAATATTCAACCGTTTAATATATGTAAATCACTAATAACTATAAACTTTTAGATCGTAAACTAGCGTATAGACTATAGAGCACAAATTCTTCTCATTATTGTTTCCCGATCAATTCCCTTACATCATCCTACGTGACAGCTCACGACCGCGGCTTTGTGCTCATGCTCAATCGATGACAGGCGTCGTCGTAGATTGACAACGATACAAGGGGTTCGCCGAATCGACGGGCGTATTAACAATCCCCCCCCCCCCCCCAAATGCGCAGAAGGTCCTCCGGAAGCGTATTGATCCCTAACGCCTACGTCGAGCACGGCGAGTTTCACTGCGGGCCGTTCGTATATACCATGGCTGGTTTGGACGGTGGCACTCCTTACATGTCCGTCTGGTCCTGATCTAATGGCGACGACTCGTCCCAAAGGCCAACTGTTACGAGGAGCCTTAGGATCTACGATGACCACCACGTCATTTACTGCGATTGGTTTCACTTTCATGAACCACTTCGTACGCCGGGTGATAACAGGAAGATAGTCCCTCAACCACTGTCGCCAGAATTCATTGGCCATTATTTGCGACTGCTTCCAGTTGTTTCGGAGTACGTTTGAATTATCGTCGAATGGCACCCATGGTTTTATCCCGTTCGACGATCCTAACAGGAAATGGTTGGGGGTCAGTACTGGGGATCCATCGTCTTCCGTTGGTACATCAGTCAGTGGTCGTGAGTTTACCATATTCTCAATTTCCAGTAAGGTACTGTTGAGAATCTCGTCTGTCGGAAGTCGTTTCCATTGTAACTTATAGAGGTTGGACTTAACACTGCGAATGAGACGTTCCCAAGCTCCGCCCATGTGTGGTGAAGCTGGAGGGATGAAGGTCCACTCTGTATTAGTTGTTGTAAACTCTTGCATGAGCTGCTGCTGGTCAATTGTCTGCATTACTTCTCTCAGCTCCTTACTGGCGCCCTGGAAGTTAGTACCGCGGTCGCTGAGAATGACTGCAGGTACTCCTCTCCTAGACATGATGTTTCGTATCGCCAGGATACACGAGCCGGTTGTCAGTGTGTGTGCTAGTTCTAAGTGTATAGCGCGGGTTGTCAGACATGTTGCAAGGACTCCCCAACGTTTCTCGGAGTGTCGTCCTACAATGACGGTCATAGGACCAAAGTAATCCACGCCCATGTATGTGAAAGGTCGAGTGAAAGCGGCGAGACGGCATGATGGTAGGTCACTCATACTTGGAGGCTTTGGAGACGCCTGGTCGTTTTTGCATTCCTGACACTGCTTACGTACAGTCCTGTAGACAGCCTTCAATCTCGGAACATGGTATCGCTGATGTATTTCATTTAGCGTTGTTGCATGATTCTGATGGTTGAACCGCTTGTGAAAATCAAGGATGATGAGATGTGTGATCGGGTGCTCGCGAGGGAGTATGATTGGACAAACGGCGTCTCGGGTTAGGAATGAGCATGCTTGCGTTCGACCTCGAGCTCTAAGAACATTATCTTCGTCGAGAAAGGCGGATTGGTGGAAAATTGGACTGTGACTAGGAATTGACATGTCAGGATTCTCCATATGCCTATTTCTTCCAAGAATGATGATTTCATCAGCGTATACGGTGTTTTGTGCCGCACGGAACAAGTTGATTTCGGCATCACAAAGCTCACGACGTTGTAGCGGTCCGCTGGTGCGTTTTTTCTTGTATACTAAGAGTTTCAGATTGCGTACGTAGCGAAGAACATGCGCCGTGCAGCGAACCATGTTTTGCCAATCGGAGAAGCGATGTTGAACGATTACAGGTTCAACGAATTTCGTATGAAACAACAAGTGTGGACGCAGCTCTTCTGTTGTGTTTCCGATACGATTCTTGGAGATAGGCCACTCTTCCGCTGATTTCCACAAGAACTCCGGACTACGAAACCACCGACTGGAAGCAGACAAGTCGGGATTATTCTTCCACTTTGTCCCTTCATCTGCCACGTTCTGTTTACTAGGTACCCAATTCCATTCGCAAACATCAGACGTTTCAAGGATCTCGCTAACTCGAAAGGCCACAAACTGGCTATAACGACGATGATCGGAGTTCAACCAACAAAGTACGTCCTTGGAATCCGTCCAAAAAAAGCGTTGCTTCACTTTGATCGTCAGCGATTTAATGATAGAGTCTGCCAATCGTACACCAATCGTAGCAGCTTGAAGTTCGGAGCGTGGGATTGACAGGAACTTGAGTGGTGATACTCTTGTCTTGGATCCAGCAATGGCGCACTCGATAATAGGTCCTTCTTGGAACCGCAGGTAGGCTACTGCGGCGAAGCCTGTTTCGCTCGCATCGACGAAAGTATGCAGCTGTATGTTGTTGTCTTCTGCTGTAGAAGTGAATATCCGATAGCAACGAGGGATCTTAAGTGTAGTTATTCCAGGAAGAGTTGCACACCATGTTGACCACTTTTCGAAATGCAAGTCGTTGATCAAATCGTCCCAGCCGATTGAGGATCGCCTATTTCCTGAAGAAGCGTCTTGAGGATCATTAGGAAATGGCCGATGAGTCCTAGCGGGTCGAAAACCATCATTAAAGTTCGTAGGACCTCACGTTTTGTTGGCCGACGGTGTCCGGACAAAAGTAGTTCGTCGATTCGACCTGAGATCTTGAACGTAAAGTGATCCGAAGAAGTATCCCACCACATGCCAAGTATCTTTTCAACCGTATTTTCGCCGCTAAGGCTTATTTCTGCAGAAGCAGACTCGTTCAGTGCCTTCAGTACCACGGGAGAGTTCGATGCCCAGTTTCGAATTTCAAATCCTGCCAATGCGTGTATCTTCCTCACATCTCTTGTTAGCTTGATTACTTCTTCCTCCTGTTCGACGCTTACGAGCATATCGTCGACGTAATGCCGTTTGACGATCGCTTCAACCGCTGCAGGATAGTCCTGTTCGAACTTTTTGGCATGAAGATTTTTTACGAACTGGGCAGTACTCGGTGAGCAGCAAGCTCCAAAGGTCATAACCTGTATTATGTAGGTGCTTGGATACGTATCACTGTCAGTGTAGAAGAAGAGCTGATAGAATTGATCACTCTTCCGCATGCGGACCTGCTGATACATCTCCCGTATGTCCCCAGAAACAGCAATCCGAAATTCTCTGAACTGAGTCAAAACTGACGGCAATGATGTTAGCAGATCCGGACCCTTTAGCAGTACCGAATTCAATGATACTCCGTGAGCGGTAGCCGCCGCATCCCATACGAGCCGCGTTTTTCCAGGTTTGTTGGGGTTTACTACCGAAAACATCGGGAGGTACCAGACGTTTGGATATTCTGCCTGAACCTCCTCATCAGTCAACTTTCGGATGTAACCTTTCGCAACGTGATCTTCAATCTTTTCCTTCACTGCTTCTGCCAATACTTGATCATGTTTCATCCTCCGATCTAAGCATTCCCACCGCTTCAACGCCATCGTTTTGCTGTCCGGTAGACGGATATTATCATATTTAAAGAGAAGTCCGGATTCATAACGTCCATTTTGATATTTCGTTAACGTTTCGAGGAGCATCTGTGCACGCTGGTCATCTTGGGACAGTAGAAGACGGCTTGGCTTTACAATACCAAGGCTGTCTAATGAGAAATAGTTTTTTACGGTTTGATGAAGATCTTCATCGCTGTATTGGTTGCACTGACAGATCTGTAGAGAATGAAAATTCACAAAATGCTCTGCGACGTCTCCTGGGACGCAACTTCCATACACAGTCCATCCAAGTCGGGTCTTGACGGCTATCGGTTCCTGCGGGTGTCTTTCTCTACACTTTAGCGGGTGTCCAAGACTGAGGTTATCCAAACCTATTAGTATCCGAGGACACGCGTTTTCGTACGACTGAATTGGTAGTCCAGCGAGGTGCTGGTATTTCTCCTGTATCTCGGAATATAGTAAAGTTTGCGGTCGAATTTGTAAACCTTGTACAGTATGTACGGAAGAAAGTGTGTACTTCTTTGCCTGACTATCACAGCTGGAGATTTGCAGGTTTACTATCTGTGACGACTTCTCCAAACGCTGCGTTTCTCCCGTCCATTTTAGGCACAGTGTCTTCCTCGGTCCTTTCAATCCTAGCTCTTCTGCTAGACTTTGATCCATTAATGACAGTTCAGAACCGTCGTCAACGAATGCGTAAGCCTGCACTGTTTTCGATGGTCCATACAGGCGAACTGGAAGAATCCGGAACAACAGTTTTGACTGGCCTTGATGGATGTTACAGCTCTGCTGCGATGTTCCCTCGGATGTGGTAGCAGTGGCTAGTCCAATTGAAGCGCTGTTTGTGTGTTGTCCGGCTTGCTGTATATTCACACCGTGAAGAAGAGGATGGTGTAGATAGGTGCAACCACTCGTCCCGCATGGCTTCTGTTGTCTGCATGACCTGTTGTGTTTTCGTAAGCACTTTCGACACAGCTTACATTCTCGAACAGCAGCCCATCTCGAATCATAACTAAACTCAGCAAAACGCTTGCACTTTGGAACGCTCAGACAACTACCCTTACATATAGGACATTGTTTCGCACCATCGCTGGGGGCGACTGGTTTTGCCTTTGATGATGTCGTGTAAGGCTTGCTACTACCTGACTCTGTTTCGGAATGTACATTCAGGAATCCGTCTTTCTTGCTAGAGCGAGGCCTAGAGTCACAGGTTACCGATACCATTACTGCACTGGCGTCCTCTGCTGTGGTATACAGCCACGAGCTGACATCGAGCAACGTTGGATTTGGCTTATCCCCGAAGTGTTTGGCCCAATCTAGTTTCAACGTAGACGGTAGTGGTTCCACCAGTTCATATCGTAGAGAGGCATTATACACAAAGTCGTGTACTTCGCATGCTTGGATTGTTGCGACCAAGTTCTCTACCGTGAGCGCGAAGGTTGACTACTGTCTCTAGCCTATCGATGTTTGGCGATGGTAATGCCCGAGCCTTCTTGACAATAGCTTGCACAATTGCTTCCGGCCTGCCATACAACATTTTTAGAGTCGACATGACTCCAATAACATTGGAAGTGTGAAGCAGACGACACTTTACTGCTTCTAATGCCTTTCCTTTTAGGCACTTGCGAAGCCGAAGCATATTTTCCTCATTGGAAAATCCACACATTTGAATGGAGTTGCTGAAAACAGAGAAGAAAAGCGGCCAATCCTCGGGATTTCCACTAAATTCCGGAAGGTCTTTCGACACCGCCTGTCGTGCGGCAATCTGACTCCTGTTCAGAACGCATATTGTTTCATCAGCGATAGGGGGCGCAGATGGAAGCACTGGAATTTGCTGAAGACGCATCGGAGTTGATCTCTGACCTGGAGCGAACGAACGTGGATCAATCAACGACGGATGCTTACTAATGACCGGTGCATCAACACGTTGAAAACCAGGGATACCGGATGATATTGGACATTGATGAGAATATGCTGGTCGGTCGATACCGGGTCCGAGATTGGGAGCATGTTGCTCTGCAGGTCCTGGCAAGTTTCTTGGTATAGGTCCTTCCGTCTCTTCAGGTTCTAAACCGGAATCCGCTTCTTCTCCGCAACGCTCAGTATCAGCAACCCACTGCTCAATCTTCGATGTTTTACTCGCCTCGGTGTCACTTAGCACTGTCGAAGTATCACTTCCCGAACTCAAGAAGTGCCTCAAATTTCTTTTCCAAATACTTCTGTTCAAGTTTTGTCTCCTCTTCGATCTTAAGCAACTGCAGCTTTAATCTTCTTCTCGCATCACTTTGGGCGCTACTTCTAACACTAATTGATCGTTGTGAATTAGTTGCATTTTGTGGTGTTTGGTTCCGAACGATAACGGGGGGTGCCGTCGGTACTTTTCTGCCTACGGTAGCACAGTCGATACAGCTCCAACTCATGTATTGGATGTCCTCCGTCACCTCCACGCACGTAAAATGGAACCACCTGTTGCAGCTATCACACTGAACCATTTCCACGTTGTTTGGCTCTTCACACAAATGACAATCTGATTCTCGAATCGAACGTACATTTCGCAGCGGGTAACGTTTCACTGCGCTTGTTCCACTACCAGATTTTCCGGTTTTATTATCTCCGGCAGCAGATTTCTTAGGAACTGTTCCCGTCAGAGGGCGATTCAACGTACCGGTACTATCTACAATTACCTGTGAACAAGGAGGGAGATTCTCGACAGTGTTTGATGAACCTGGTGTAGCGTTGGTCGCTGGCTGTGCGATTTGCTGTTCGGTTATCACCACTGGACGCGCCTCCTTTCTAGATCCAACTTTACCATGCTTCGACGACATTTCTCGGTTCGGTAAATGAATTTATAAGATGTTGGAAGAATAGTTGCGAATGTCACCAGAATTAACCGAATCCAATAAACCTTTTATTACCGCGTGTAACAAAAATGTTATAAATTCCTAAAAAGAGCAACATAATTAAATAATTGTTAAAGTACAGACTTGAGACTTACATTTAGTAATTCTTCTACTCTTCGAACAGTCCGAGTCCGACTTGTGCTAACCTAACCTCAGGTGCAGCTCTAGCTGTTGCAAATTAGTGTTTAATATACATCACTTTGAATTAAAATGTAATGATTTGCTCTTACCGTTCACTTAGGTAGTGTGTTGATTTAGTAGTGGTTTCTAGTTTGTTTTTATACTTGTAATTCGTTTTTAGTTCATAGTTGTAATTTTAAGCTATCCATAAGAATAATATCCAACAACTTGTATCTAGAGATATTCTCTCCCTTATTGCTATCTTAGCATAAATGGTATCAACTAATTTTTAATATTCAACCGTTTAATATATGTAAATCACTAATAACTATAAACTTTTAGATCGTAAACTAGCGTATAGAGCACAAATTCTTCTCATTATTGTTTCCCGATCAATTTCCTTACATCATCCTACGTGACAGCTCACGACCGCGGCTTTGTGCTCATGCTCAATCGATGACAGGCGTCGTCGTAGATTGACAGCGATACGAGGGGTTCGCCGAATCGACGGGCGTATTAACATTTTTTTTTTTTTTTTTTTTTTTTTTTTTTTGGAAATACTCAAAATTGGATGCTTTGTAAATAACTCAATTATGACTGGTTTTACTTTGCCGTCAAGATAAGTGATAATGACTTAATCATGGATAGTTTGGCTTCTCTGTGCAGGCCAGCCCCAGTGCCGCAAAATATGTTTGCTTGTTGGTTATGTGGTGTTTTTATGTGTGGGAGTGACAGCACCTAGGGGGTCAAAAATACAATAGGACAGGACAAATCCTACGTGGTAGTGTGCCATTCAAATTTTGTATGGGATACCATCACGTAGAAAAAAAAGGCCCGTTCCACAGCCCATGTCCATAGAGCTGTGTGCCTCTGTCTATTGAGCGGTGCATTGTTTTCGAGTTAGAATAGGAGTGAGAAAGACAACACCAATATACGCAAACACTAAAAAGACAAAAGAACAGACAAAGACAAAAGACTCAGTGTATTGTTCAATGTTGCTCGAGGGAGTACGGCAAAGAGGGGTCAAAAAAAGAAAGCAAGAATCCTCAAGCATGTTTAAGACCGCACGATGCAGATGGCAAGATTTTAAGAAGACTTCGTAGAAAGTACAGCTTAAAATTCAAAGAAGAAGAAATCCCCCATAAAAACTCAATGGTTTGATGCATAGAAGATTTCAAGAAATAGTCAATTTAATCTTCCTCATGCTGTGTAAGCAGATTGAAAAGATTGGAAGAAATCGCCCATGAAGTCCTATTAGCATTGCCCTCATGAAATATTAAATTAAATCGTCTATTCTCCTCAATTCGGCATAGTGACCCAGTTAGCCTAATGACTATCGGCCTACTAACTCATTCGGCCTAATGGCTTTCGACCTAATAGCATTCGGCCCAATGCAGCACAGCGTAATGTCAAGCTTTCGTTTCCACTTTCATCATTTTGATTTTCCTTCCTCCCAATCGATACAGTAATTTGAATAATATTATAGAACTTTCTCCTCGCCGTCTCTTTTCGCAACTGATTTTGGTAGAACTTGTTTCAAGCTTTATGCTAATAATTTTTCCTCCCTGCCCAAATTATGCACAGGTATCAAAACAACAGTAACAAAGCGAGACTTTTTCTTTATTCCACGCTACATTCATCTTCGTTTGTATCGCTGTCCGAGAAAAAGCCAGGACCCTCTTTGGAGGAGTCGAAACAGAATGATTTTCTTATTTAGACTTGTATGAAAAAGACGATTTGATTTGGTTTCATAATGTGGTCCCAGTTTGCTTAACCACATGAAGGTTAGTGTTTTACATTTAGAACGAAGAATAATTTGGTTATCTGTGAAGTTAACCGTATGGCAAACAACGCTCAAACCGTCAACCGAGTTGGGGAAATTTATCTTTCGTGATCGTTTATTTTGCTCCGTTTGATATGAATTCTGAATGAAAAATTAATAGCATTTACTAAATTTGGGTAAGAACAAAGCATTCATGACTTATTACAAGTGATTAGTTTAGGTAGTGACTATAGTAAATCAACATACAATTTTATTTTTCATAAACGTATTAACTACAGTTGATTTCAGCAATATGTTTAGTTATGCTTGAACTCAGTCAAAACTTCAGTATCAGAATCAGTCAAAACTTCAGTTAAAAATTTTGTTCCCAAAATTTAGAGGAAATTTCTAAACTATGCGCAGTCAGGTTATAACAGTATAATATCACGTTTATGAATGTTGAAGCTCATTGTGAACATACACAAAGAGCTTTGCTAGCAGTTGATCAAACTCATTAATTTACCATACAGAATGTGAGAGCATAACCATAACCATTTACATTGTACAAACTGTGTTGTGAATTTTATCCAAAAACAGCTGACCCTGTGAAGGCCCGGAAGGTGTTGGATTATTTCAAGTGTAATCCAAACCTTTCGATTCGCGACATGGCTCTGAAGGCAAAGTGTTCCGCCTGGTTCGTTCAGCAAACCATGAAACGAGCTGGGCTTCGTGTATTCAAGGTCCGCAAGGCACCGAACCGGCGTGATCAACAAAACGAGAGTGGTTAACGAAACCGATGTGTGTGGTTATGGATGACGAAACCTACATCAAGGCAGACGCAAAGCAGATACCGGGGCTGGAGTTCTACGTTGCCAAATCACGGTTTGATGTTCCGGAAGACATAAGGAAGAAGAAAGTGGACAAATTCGCCAAAAAATACTTGCTCTGGCAGGCCATATGCCAATGCGGTAAACTGAGTAAACCGTACATAACAACGGGTACCATCAACAGTAAAATTTACCGCACCGAGTGCCTCCAGAAGCGTCTGTTGCCCTTCCTGCGGTCCTACGGAGGCGAGACATTATTTTGGCCGGACCTGGCATCATGCCATTACGCGCGATCGACGTTGGATTGGTACAGAGACGATAACGTTGTCCGCCAACACCCCCCCCCCCCCAATTCACCAGAGATTTGTCCGGTGGAAAGATTTTGGGACCTTTGGGCCAAAGTTCGAAAATCGTCCAAGGTGTTTAACAACCAGCTGGAGTTGAAGAAAGCATGGATGAAAGTGACCAAAAAGGTCGGCTCCACCATTGCACAAAATGTAATAAGGGGTCTTAAGGGAAAGGTGCGGGCTTTCAGCGATGGAAACAAAATTGAATAAAGAAATTATGCCGAAACATAATCCATATGTATTAATTCATTCCCTGAAAGTTTCAAGAAAATCCGACTTAAAATAAATTTTTGGCGAACACTTTTGTCTGGTGCATTTTGTTTTCTAGTACAGGCCTTAGTAGCATAAAGTTGACTGAGGGCAGCAATTGCGTCTAGAGACTCTAATTTCACCAAATCTTTCAATCGTTATTTTAGTTAGATCGTTATTTTAAGCTTATCGGTTTTGAAGACCTTCCCTGTTTTTCGGAGCTTGCCCTTCATAATCGCCCAGATTTTTTTTCTTTTGGGCGAAGTTCTGGCGAGCTTGACAGATTTGCCTCCCTCGGCACAAAAACAACATTGTTGGCTTCGTACCACTTGCTCACCGGTTTTTTCGAAATGGCACAATGCCAGATCCGGCCAAAACAGAGTGTCACCTTCGCGGGACCGGAGGATGGTCAGCAGGTGCTTCTGGAGGCATTCTTCTATTTATATTTGGCCGCTGATGGTGCCGGTCGTAATGTATGGCTTGCCGAATTTGCCGCATCCACAGATCGCCCGCCACACCAAGTACTTCTTGGCAAATTTGTAGACCTTCTTCTTCTGGATCTTCTCTGGAACATCCAGGCGGGAAAAACTCGCCGGCGAAAAACTCCAGGCCGGGGATCTGCTTGGCGTCCGCTTTAATGTACGTCTCGTCTTCCATCACGATGTATTTCGGCTGCGCCAACCACTCGCGGTACAGCTTCCTAGCGCGGGATTCAGCCACCGTATTCTGTTAATCGGTTCGGTTAGGCACCTTCCTCACCTTAAAGACATGGAGTCCGGCCCGTTTCATTGTCTGCTGGGCAAACCAGACGGGAGAATTGACCTTCTTGGACACGTCCCGAATCGGATGGTTCGGATTACGCTTGAAGAAATTCGTCACCTTCCTTGCATTCACGGGGTTAGTCATCTTCGCTTTTCTTCCGCTGTCAGCTCACCGCTGGGTAGTCTGGGTCTCCTTGAACGATTTTACCACACGGGACACGGTAGAATCGTCGATTCACAACTCTTTCGAGATCCACCTGTGGGACTGGCCTGGATTTTTCACGAACGTGCCCATATTTTTTTTGTCAAATCACGTTTTGCTTGGAAGCCATATCGATAACCACTTGACAGATTGTGACGAAATTTCGCACATGTAAACATTACTCTTTACTATTTTTTTCTCAAAATTTACACAACTTTTAACCATGCAATAAAAAGTTACAGGCAAAAGAAAGAGTTGCATTTTTTTTTTCGAGTACAGTCCTTATGGGCTCTTCAGCTTTGATTTAACTTTGTTTTTATTTATTGTAAGGATTTCAGTTGAAGATTGAATTAACCAATCAGCCCTTGGGGCATTATTACTTTTGATTTATACAATTTGAAATGCCTAAGGGTGGGAAACCAGATCCCGGACTATCTAACGTACCGATTGATAGACTCAACGAAACGATCCTCGAGCATGGCCAGACGGTGGACCTCAGTTATTCTTGTCCTCGGAGAGGTGTTCAAGATCTTCATGAGGAACCTGTTTTGAACTCTCTGAAGCTTCAGGTGACGTGTTTTTACGCAACTCTTCCAGACTGGCATGCCGTATTCGATGACCGGGAGTACGATTTGTTTGTAGACAGCAAGGTTGTTTTTCAGAGACAATGTAGACCTTCTGTTGATCAATGGGTACAGTAACTTCAACAGAACGTTACAATTTGTGTCAATTTTGTCAACCTGCTCCCTGAAAATCAGCTTGCTGTCTTGGGAAACGCCAAGATAGACAGGTTCATTTCACCGTTGTGTTGTTTAGGCTAATTCAACAATCATCAGACGGAGCAAGTCTGGTAAATTTGTAGTATAGGATGAGGATGACCTGGATCATCGCTGCGTTTATACAGATCTTCCATTCAGTATTCTGACAGGACATTCAGGCTTCGCTGCAGTTTCGCGGTAAGCGCTCTTGTTACCCTACCCTTGTGAACGACTGCGTGCGGTATGATCGGCGAACAATGACAAAGATCCATTCAGGGAGCGGGGGTATGTCCAAGGTGAACAGATTAAACAGAAGCGGACCTAGTATGCTTTCCTGTGAAACACCGGTGGAGATCTCTTGTGCATCGGAAACTGCACCATGCAGCGAAACACGGAATTTCCTGTCCGACAGAAACAATTTTATTATCTTCACCAGGATGATGGGGAGATTGTATCGTTTTAGCTTGAACACCAAGCAAACACGCCACCCGTTATCAAAGGCCTTTTTGATGGCGAGAAGTGCAGATGATTTCGATACAGACTTGTCCCGCCTGAGTATGTTGGTGACTCGGTTCAGTTGCTAAACTGTTGAACGACCACTCTGGAAGCCAAATCGTTCCTCGAGCAGGATGTTGAGCACGTCGGCAGATGTGATAGGCCGAAAGTAGATCGCTTTCTCAACCAACTTTGATAATCCTGAGAGAATTGGTTGATTGGTCTATAGCTCGTGGGAGAGAACGGTTCTTTCCCAGGTGGAGATGACTTAAGCTGACTTCCAACTCGAGCTAAGTCTCAGGCATTCGTGAAAGATCAACGCTAGGTGACCGTAGAACTGGAGGCTCAATCGATTGAGCTCCGAATTCAGGATGTTGTCGAAACCTGGGGATTTCATGTTCTTTGCTGTTTGGAAATAGGTCAACAATTTGTCAGCTGAGATCTCCAACTCTTCCGAAAAATCCTAGAGACTTAGATGAATGTTGTTCGCAAGCTCACTGACGGCAGCTTCGTGCGCACTGACGATGTTTTTTTTTTCGAGATTTTGGAAGCTGACGAAGTGCTGACCTATCTCAGCAGCCATCTCTGCAGAAGTTATCAAACGATCCTTACAGCCATTACAGTATAGTGGGATCAACGGTAGAATGGGCTTTGACTTAGCTTTTAAAATCTTTAGTCCACTTCCAAAAGGGCTCTGCACAAACTGGGAGAGCGCGGTTCTTTTCGGCAAAATCGTTATTTCTGAGGTCCACCATTCTAGCCCTGATAATTTAGTCGTTCGATTACGATGACTTTTTAAGGTAAGTAGACCAGTTGAGTCCTCCCTTAGCTCAATCGGTAAAGGCGCAGCTACAAAGCAACACCATACTGGAGGTGGCTGGGTTCGATTCCCGGTCTGGTCTAGGAATTTTTCGTTAAGGAAAATCTCTCGACTCCCTGGGCATAGCGTATGATTGTACTTGCCACACAATCATACTAATGCAAAAATGGTACCTGGCATCGAAAGCTCTTAATTAATAACTATGGAAGCGCATATAGAACACTAAGTTGAGAGCAAGCAATGAGCTAATTGTGAAAGCATTTCAAGCTAAGAAAAAAGAAGATGACCAGTTCCTGTCTAATCTATAGTAAGTCTATCAAAGGGTACAGAGTTTCTGACCTGATCTATCACTGAGATATGTTGCTCCCGTGCCTGGTAGATCGCCTGCTGGATGCTCTGCAGTTGCCGATTGATGTAATCAACCGACTCGAGGTGCACGTCAACACTATCGTCAACGTGCTGTCGGAACCCCTCCCATCTGGTGTGATGTTAGTTCCACCTGGTGATCCGATGCTGGTTGACCGAGGAGCCAACTTTATCCACCACTCCGAGCTGAGGTCTTGGTGCACGACCGGCCGGGCAATTTGTGCCCCCATGTTGGTAAGAAAGCCCCGGATCTGCTCAAATGGGTGCCTAGGACGGCCTAATGACCCTCTTCCAGGTCCTCCTGTAGGATGGTGCCATTTCGGTTTCACTGGGTGTTCCCCCAGGTTTCGTGATTCGCGTTCAGATTTGACCTCAACTCCGATGATTTCGATAAAGTGCAGCAGGAAGTTCGGAAGCAGGTGGCAGTTGATGTTAATGCGCAGGACGATCGCTATTCCTCCTCCATCAGGGCCGCAACAACCAAGTTGGACAATCCGGTAGCCTGCGATGGAGACGCTAAGTTCAGGTTTTGGGTTCGTCTCCGTGACGATGGCGATGTCTATGTCCTTCCTGTTAAGGAAGTCGCCGAGCTCAATGACTTTATTCCGCATGGAATAAACATTCCAACCAAGGATGCTGATGGACGTTTACAGTCCATACTTGAATAAGAACGTCACAGATGTGGCGGCTTCGAACTCTTCATTCTTTGAACGACAAGAACGTAGGTGGCGGTAGAGTTCTTGGACGAATTCCACCATTTGTTCTCAATCGTAGAGTTGTCCATCAGCCGAAGATTGCGTGGAGGTACTGAAACCGAGCCTGGAGGTACTGCAACAGAGCCAATGATTGCATCCGAAGTGAATTCCGAAAGACCGCGCAGTACAGCGGTGTCCTTTGATGTGGTGAAGAGCAGCGCGACCTTCACCTTTTTTTGGCACCTGCTGTAGCGGGAGCGCAGCAAACTGGTTGCTCAATTAAATTCGGGCATTGGGGTCCGATGGACTGCCGTCGTCATGGCGCAGCCGCTTGGAGCTGCCCGGTTGCGATATGGCTTGGGAAGCGAATGCCGCCGGCGAAGATGTCACCACGTGACGATTTTTACGACCCATTGCCACGGCAATATGTCGAGCTGGAAAGGCCTCTCCCCCTGAAGGAGCTAGCCACTACTAAAAGATGAGCAAGCGGTAATTTGCGAGCTGGACGCACTACTGCGAGAAAACGGACGAGGGAGGAAAAACTGGAAAAACCTTCATAACGAGAGAGCAAAAAACACGATCGTACGTGCCGCTTGATCGAACTTTAATGACATCATTGCGGTTCGTTCCCCACGTTATTACTAGCATCGAGTAGCATAGTCTGGGAAGAAAAAGTTCACGGAATGCAGCATGAAGCCAAATTCATAAAAATGCGTGCCGGTGATAAAGCAAAATTATTTCGCAGCTGAGGGGTGTGGCTATTGCAGTATTTAACGTGGAATGAAATTTAATGAAATAAAAAGAAGAAGACAAATTTGAACCATTTGTTAGGGTCCTTAACTAACAGGGAAAACTAAATTTTCAACCTGTTGATATTCAGATTTGTATAGGAGCAAAAGTAAGTCAGGCTTCTTGATTCACCCATTTCTATCGATCGAAATTGTCTTTACCATTTCAATGCGTTTCTAATGATTAACATTAGCATATTGCTACATTTTCCTTTCAAAAGCACATGATTAATCACCGAAATTACCTCAAACAGGAACACTCCTTGTTCAAGATAAGGAAAGTTTCCTTCCAATTCACAGATCAAACTCATTGTTCCAAAGAAAACACACTCAAAATTTCCACCTACAATCGTAATTCCGATTCGAAAGAAATCGAGAAAACTTTCCAGTCACTGTTGGCACACCTCGATATGGCACCTTCCTGCCAACCAAAACACAATCCCAAGCTTCTTCCGGAAAATAGCAAGAAACCCCACTTCGAAAGTGTGCGCAAAAACCGATAAGAAGTTTAAATTGAATTTCTATTAATTTTAATTCGTCGATTCGAACCGTTGGCAATAGTGCTACACATTTTGCCCTGTCCCAATGGGGGCATTTGTTTTGTCGAATGTATCTGCTGCCACATTCGTCCACATTCGTTGGGAAGTAGATCGGAACAGCGAAACATCAAGCAACTCTCAACTAATCGTTAAATTGTTCAATTAGAAGACGGAAAGGTTCCCCGTTCCCTCGAGATCAGTTTATTTTTTTCGTTTTCAACTTTCTCTTAAGGTTTTTCTCCTAAGAGACAGAAAGTTCGGAGAAAAGTCCGCCTTAAATCTAATTCTAGTTTGCTAAAAAGTTTTCTCCAAGGCGTCGCTGCCACGTTCCGGGAGGTAGCATCTCCGTTCGGCCGAAAAATAGGGAAAGTTTAGAACCATCGACGGAGACGTACAGGACGTCTTGAGTTGGCTTTCAGTTTCTTCTGTTCGCACAGCTGGTCTGCTGGCCTTGGGTGTCCTTGATGTTTTTTTTCTTTTCGAACATGCGAAGAAGGATCGAGTGTGCATTTTCTGTGGTTTTCTGATTTGCCGGATATTTTTCTTGCATTAGATGCATGGAAGTGAAAACGTTTTTTGTTGGGGAAAACTAGATCGATAGGGTTGTGCATGGATGCTTCAAGCCAGAAAATTTAAAAAGCTGCGGAAATTGAACACATTTTATATGCATGCAACTGGCCAGACAATGCTGGAACATCTCAGTTCAGTCGGTAAACGTGCAGCTACTGAAAAACACTCACAATGGTTGTCTGTTGGCAACTCAGCATAAAACGCAAGCACCAGAAGGTACCGTAAACATTAATTCAGCATTAGGTTGGAGATCGTCTCAAACTTCGTTTGTAGAAAAATGAAGCAAAAATACTGCATAGCAATAAATCCATGTAAAACAATCCAAAGCTGTCCATCCTTTTTATAAAACCACAACAAAACCACCCCATTTCGACCTCTCTCTCGCTTGTTATTTTTCTTCAACTTCCATGCGGAACGTGTGAAGAACAAGTTCTAAACTGAAATAAACCCATCACATGCGGTCAGCTTTTCCTCTTCCCTGGTTTCCTTAGTGCAGCTCAAACAGACTAGCAGAATCAGCAAACTGGTTTCCAGCAAATTCAAATAGAAAAGACGCCGACTGTCGGGTTTTATGTTTCTTTAGAATCAAAGTGTGCCTTTACCCTTCAGCTATTCTCGTTTTATCTCTCTTTTTCAGCAGGAAAACTGGGTACGGGTGGCTGCTTTTTGTTTGCACAAATCTGTTTAGGGATTGCATTGTACAGCGGGGCAAAAGTTTCACTTCCAATTTCGTTTGATTTTGGGTTGGAAACAAACCAATCTTCCTGATGGTAATTTAAAAACATACAACTGTTGATGGGAAAAATCTTTGTCGGTTCTGAGAGGGCTCAGCTTTACACCTTCTCGACTTTTTCCCCATCACAGCTGCCATGCTGCATAATGGGAGGGAAAATTGGAAAACAAATAACGGTTATGGGTCACCCACAATAGATACGTTTGCGTTCCGTTGACGTCAATTTGACAGAAAACCTATGGGGAAACTGTCAAATTCACGCAAACGCATCCGCAACGTATCAATTGTGGGCCAGCCACTACTTTTCAGTGCGGTAAACGAAACACCGAGGACTACGAGAGGGATACGGTGGGAATACATTTTGAGATAAAATTTTCTAAATTTTTAAGATGGGTAAATTGTTTCGTGGAAATCGCCATCAATTTGCAGCTATACCGTATGCGTGATAATGTTTACACTATTGAGCAATGTCAAAATGTCATGGAACGACCCAATGAACTTACCGCCATACGAACATCGATGCGCACTCCTCGATTTACAACCGCTGGTGAGTCGTCGAGTTATGCTGCAAAGGTTGTTCATTTTCGACGTGTTTAAGTGCAACATCGACTGCAGCAGCCTTCTCGAATATATGAGGTTATATGTACCAACTCGTCAGCTCCAAAATCGGCAACTGCTGTGGATCCCCAGCCATCCAACAAATTACAGCCTGAACAACCCACTGGATTTATGTTGTAGACGTTTCAATTAAGTGTGTGACTGCTTCGATTTTAATGTTAGCCAAGTAGTTTTTAAATTTAGGATTAAGGGTGTTGCTTAACCAGTCTGTGACACTTTTGTGTTGAAGATGTTGTCGAATAAAATAAAATTGAAAAAATAAAATGTCAAAATGTAAAAAAATCTCAAAAAATTCGGTTTCGATTTTTTTAAATTTATTCAAACGAGAGATATTTTTGAGAGTCTAAAACTATGTTAATCATCGATCGAGTTTCCACTTTCTGCAATAACGGGCTCCACATGCTTCCGGAACTAATGACAGGTCCTAATAATGTAGCCTGGATCAATTTATCTCCACCTTCTGGAGTAACAACGGGTTCATTTTTTTGCCATCACGTTTGTACACGTCTTCTACCGCGAAAGAACAAATAAAGGGCGAACACGAAATTATTGCGACACATTCAACAGCGCATAACTTTTTTACCATTGGGTAAAAATCAACCAAATTTTGCACACTTTTTCATTGGGGTGTATTGTTTACATGCTGTCAAACTCGAAGTCGTGTTTTTCGATTCAACGAAAATGGAGGTGAACCAACGCGAGTCGAGAGAACAAATTCTTTCCAAACACCTGGAATTTCCTGACCTGTCGCACCGGCAGTTGGGAAAAATGTTGAACATTCACCATTCAACCGTCTCCAGAGTGTTGAAGCGGTTTCAGGAGCGCTTGACGTTGGACCACGGCAAAGGAGCTGGAAGAAAACCGGGACCGGAGGACAAAAAGACGGAGGGAAAGGTGAAGCGGATGATTAAAGCAAATCCCAACGTCTCAAGCCGTGATTTGGCTAAAAAGATCGGCATGTCGCAGAGCTACGTCCAGAATGCAAAGAAGAGAGCTGGACTACATACATACAAGGTACAGAACTTCCCAAACCGCGATGAGCGGCAACAATCGACGGCTAAAACTCGGGCACGGAAGCTCTACGAGAAGATGCTGACAAAATATGGCTGCTGTGTGATGGACGACGAAACGTATATAAAAGCCGATTTTAAGCAAATTCCGGGGTTGGAGTTTTTCACCGGCAAGAGCAAGTTCTATGTGGACGACAAATTTAAGAAGAAGAAAATGTCGAAGTTCGCCTCCAAATATCTCATTTGGCAGGCCATCTGCTCTTGCGGGACTGAGGAGTGAGCCTTTCGTGACAAAGGGCACAGTAAATGGCGAGATCTACAAATCTGAGTGCCTCGAGAAGCGCCTTTTGCCGTTCTTGCAGCAGCACGACGAAGCTCCGCTATTTTGGCCAGATTTGGCATCATGCCACTATTCTAAAAGTGTCCTGGAGTGGTATGAGGCCAATTCTGTCCATTTTGTTCCAAAGGACATGAATCCGCCAAACTGTCCGGAGCTGCGCCCGGTGGAGCAGTACTGGGCAATGATGAAGCGGGAACTTCGGAAGAGCAAGAAGACAGTCAAAGACGAGAAGGACATGTTAAGAAAATGGAAAAAAAAACTGAGAAACTGGTACCGGATGACACTGTAAAGACTTTGATGGAGGGCATCAAGCGAAAATGCGTTCAATTTTACACTCAAGGCTCCATCGATTAACTTTTCTTTTGATTTTTGAAGTAAATATATGTATAAAACAACCCTAAAATTTTGGTTTGATTCTAAACATTATAAGAAAATTGGCATGACATTTTCGGTGTCGCAATAATTTCGTGTTCGCCCTATATAGCGATCGGTACTGGATAGGGTTTTTAGTACCGACCCTTTTTGGCGAGTCCCGGTACTATGGTACTGAACCCCTCAGTACCGGGAGTACCGGGAAAATACCGGTACTGGAAGTTTTTTTTTTTTTAGAAAATCATTAAAATCAATAAAAAGTCAGGATTTGATGGCAACGATTCAAACTGTATTCATTGCTTTGTATGTATTCAACACTTGCCTTGGGGCTTGTCCTTATCCTTGAAATATGCTTTCAAAACGCACAACATATTCCATGTTTCGTCAGACATACGAGATCGTATTTTAGTAGCGAAGCTTCCAGAAACAGAGAACGCTCTTTCTGAGTCTACAGAAGTAGGGCGAACTGTTGCTAGTGAATCATGAAGCATTGACAAGTATTTTCCTTTCAGCTTTTCTGAGTCGTAGTAAGTGAACTCTTGTTTTACAATCTTTACGAATCCTGGTTCAGTAATCGAACTTACAGGAACACTCTCGCTTACCTTTGACTGCTGCATCCTCCGTTCAAATTTCTGTTTCATCGTCAAAGCCTCATATTCACCAGCATCTTCTCCATCAGCAGTTGGAGCTACGGACGAATCCATTGGTTCATCTGTTTCAACACCGTTCAGTCGTTTGAGTATCTCGGCAGCTTGTTTAATCAAAGTAGTCTTCGAAGTTTTGAAAAATACGCCAAAATCATTGCTGATTGACGTTTTAACTCCAGTGCGAAATGGTCAGCGTATTCAAAGCGTCTTTCTGCAACTCGCTGCTTGAGCGCATCGAAAAGCTCGTTGGCGATAGCGGTCTCCTCACAAGAAAGTTGTTCGAGCATAAAGTGTAATGCCACATCCGCTTCGTACAGTGAGCAATCTTTCCGGAACAGCAGCATTGATGGGTTCAAGAGCGTTTATGATTTCCCGAACCAAATTCATTTAATTATCGGTCATGTTCAGCTTTACTTGTCCTTTCAGATCGATCATCGCTTTCTGTACCGCGTTCCTGCCGACGTAGAATCTCTTAAGCATGTCAAACAAGCTATTCCATCGTGTTTTGACGTCGATAACCAACGGCATCTCTTTTCCAAACTCCTGCTGGACGTATTTTTGAAGGAGGTAGTCGTTCTTGACCGGTGATTTGCGGAAAGTTCTTACAATTCCACGGAGCTTCTTAATGGTAGCGTGGTATTCAGGCCGCAATTCCGCTTCATCGCATTCCGCATCTTCTAGCACGAACTCACCGTCATCGTCATCCTCATCATCGGCAGAAGAGTCTGAATCAGCATTGTTAGAACCTAAAATTTGAGAAATTGCCTAGAAGTTCAGTTATAAAGATAACAATTTGAAATGAACAAAACTTCTCCGCTCAGCTCACGTTGATTGTATGTTGGTTCATTACGGGAATAAAGCACACTCGTGATAGCAAGGTGTATCCCGTGTGCAAGACAAACTTGATGATCCGCGGGAATTAATCTTCCGACTTTCTTCATTACAGATGCACCATCTGCCGTTGCTGCTACAACGTCTTCGGTGAGGGTTAAGCCATACTCAGACAAGATCTCTTCCAACAGCTTGACACATTTCTCGGCATCCATTGATCCTACTATCCTTTTCAGACCCAAGTTCCAGGTGTGCTGACCGTCATGAGCATTTACGTTCATGTATCTGCGGTTCCGAGTTGAAGTCCACTCATCGAAAGTGATACTAATCTTACGGCCTTGCTTCCTGATTTCACCAAACTCCTTTCGGTACCCCCCAACAACAAAAATGTAGTGCGCTTTGACCTTCAGCCTGATACCTTCCGGTGATTTGGGGATATCTCGAGATCCTCGGGCATATAATCCAAGCCGGATGCCCTCTGAGTTGCAAATTGTGTTGAATGGAATATTGTCCTCAGCATCCATGCTTGCCAAAGCGGCCTCAAGCGGGGACGATTTGGAAAAATACTGATGAAGTGTGACGATATTTTTGGGATGTGACGATGTCGTTGCAGTTTGATTGTCTTGAGGTACGTCATCGGACGCCGGACGTTTGTCCAAATTGATTTGATGTACTCCTTTGAGATGTTTTTTTCAATCCGGAGGTACTCGAACCTTCGCATTTGATCACTTTGGAACACTTAGCACATT